>ML352687.1:62272-203735 GCA_005239505.1 Nicotiana paniculata
CGCAAGGATTATCAGTTTTCTTCAGTTTTATTCAACTATTTGCAGTTCATGCACATTTATGCAATTGTTTGGTCAAAGCATGAGTGGCTAAACACCCATTGTTCTGGGGTTGTGGTTTAGCCATGAATATTGTTATTCGACTTTAATTTGACTTTGAATATAGTTTACTCAACACATGGTTGTTTCTTCAATTCTATATTTAATTGCTTAATTGATTGGCCATTGATTAGGTTCTATGTACTATCTATGTTATGCTTGGGAAAGCCATATATAGATTAGAGAAGAATTGAAGAGAGCATGATCTTAACCCTTAAAGGGAGCGGATTTGTGGTTAGGATAGGAATATACTTAATCACCGTGCTTAATTTAACATCGTAATCTTAATGCATTCTGATAGATTAATTCCATAGGAATATAGGCATTAATCTATTGAGAATAGGTGAGGAGTGCTTCGGAAGAAGGCTATGAGAATATTTATCGATTAATTAGCAACCATGAGTGAACTATATGAAAGGAAAAGTTAATTAGAATGCAATATGAGTGGTGAATAGACCATAACCCTGGAATATTTATCTCTACTGAATACATTACAATAGTTCTTGTTACTTGATAGTTAGTTACTTCATAGAATTTTAGTATAAATTAATACATCATTGATCTTAAATTGGCTTGGTTAAAGAATAACTGGAGTGAATTAGCTAGTAGTTTATACAAGTCTCTGTGGATACGATATCTGGACTTAAATCCTATATTACTTGTCGACCACGTACACTTGCGTGTGCATTGGAATTTCGACCAACAAAAACCTGCCGGTCTAAAATGGCTGCCAGCTTCTCCTCATAAGTTAAATCCTTGTCCAATTGGACGGTGCTGAAATCTAACACGTGGGACGGGTCACCATGATATTTTTGGAGCATGGACACATGGAATACCGGATGAACTGAGGATAACCATAGAGGCAACGCAAGTCTAGAAGATACCACCCTCACTCTCTCAAGAATCTTAAATAGCTCGATATACCTAGGGCTCAACTTGCCCTTCTTCCCGAATCTCATAACACCCTTCATGGGTGATGCCCGAAGTAATACCCTCTCTCCGACCATGAATGCTACATCACGAACCTTACGGTCAGTATAGCTCTTTTTCCTGGACAGAGCTGCACGAAGTCGATCCTGTATAATCTTGACCTTGTCCAAGGCCTCCTGAACTAAGTCTGTACCCAACAACCGAGCCTCTCCCGTCTTAAACCATCCAACTGGCGGTCTGCACCGTCTACAATATAATGCCTCGTGTGGAGCCATCTGAATGCTCGATTGGTAGCTGTTATTGTAGGCAAACTCCGCTAACGGCAAGAACTGACCCCAAAAACCTCCAAAGTCAATAACACAGACGCGAAGAATTTTCTCCAAGATCTGAATAGTACGCTCGGACTGCCCGTCCATTTGAGGATGAAACGTTGTGCTCAACTTAACCCGTGTACCCAACTCACGTTGAACTGCCCTCCAAAAGTGCGAGGTAAACTGCGTACCTCGATCAGAAATGATAGACACGGGCACATCGTGAAGGCAAACAATCTCTCGAATATATATCTCTATCAATAGCTCCGAATTATAAGTACTTGCCACTAGAATGAAATGTGCTGATTTAGTCAACTTATCCACAATAACCCAAACAACGTCGAACTTCCTCTGATTCCGTGAGAGTCCAACAACAAAATCCATGGTGATACGCTCTCACTTCCACTCAGGAATATCTATCTGCTTAAACAAACCACCGAGTCTCTGATGCTCATACTTCACCTGTTGACAATTCAAGCACCGATCCACATAAGGAACAATATCCTTCTTCATTCTTCTCCACTAATAATGATGTCGCATGTCCTGGTACATTTTGGTAGCACCCGGGTGAATAAAATACTTAGAACTGTGAGCCTCCTCAAGGATCAACTCACGAAGCCCATCAACATTAGGCACACACACTCGACCTTGCATCCTCAAAACACCATCATCTCCAACTGTAACCTGATTGGAACCACCATGCCGAACTGTGTCCCTAAGGACCATCAAATGCAGGTCATCATCCTGCCGTTCTCTGATATGCTCAAATAAAGAAGACCGAGCGACTGTACAAGCTAAACACAGTTGGGTGAAATCTCCAACCTCACGAACTGATTAGACAAAGTCTGAATGTCTGAAGCTAATGGCCTCTCACCGACTGGAATAAATGCAAGACTGCCCATACTCACTGCCTTCCTACTCAATGCACAAGCCACCACATTGGCCTTCCCCATATGATACAATATAGTGACATAATAATCATTCAATAATTATAACCATCTCCTCTACCTCAAATTAAGATCATTTTTTCTTGAACAAGTACTAAAGACCGCGATGATCCGTGAAAACTTCACACGGTATGCCATAAAGATAGTGCCTCCAAATCTTCAACGCGTGAACAATAGTTGCCAACTCTAAGTCATGGACAGGATAATTATTCTCATGTACCTTTAACTGCCGAGACGCATATGCAATCATCGTGCCCTCCTGCATCAATACCTCTCTGAGCCCAAGACGGAGGCATCACAATACACCGTGAAAGATCCTGAACCTGATGGTAACACCAACACCGGTGCTAAAGTCAAGGTTGTCTTGAGCTTCTGAAAACTTGCCTCACACTCGTCTGAACATTTGAATGGGGTACCTTTCTAAGTCAATATCATCATCATGGCTGCTATAGACGAGAGAACCCCTCCAAAAAATGACAGTAGTAACCCGCCAAAACCAAGAAGCTCCTGATTTCTGTAGCTGACGTGGGTTTAGGCCAGTTCTTGACTGCCTCTATCTTCTAAGGGTCTACCTAAATACCCTTTACCGATACGATGTGACCCAAGAAAGCTACTGAATCTAACCAGAACTGGTACTTCAAAAATTTAGCATACAACTGACTATCTCTCAAAGTATGAAGCGCTATTCGGAGGTTCTTCTCATGCTCCTCCCGACTGAGGGAGTATATTGGAATGTCATCAATAAACAAAATTACGAAATAATCCATATAGGGTTTGAACACCCGATTCATCAAGTCCATAAATGTTGTTGTAACGACCCGGCAGGTCGTTCCGTGAGATTTTACCCTGTTTCCCCCATTTCTACATTTGTTATATATTTCTAGCCTGTTTCTGTTGTGTTGGGTCAGTTGGTTTGGGTCCGGAGTGATTATGGTGAGAATTGAGGCATTTAGTCTCTTAAAGAAGCCTAATAGTTGAGAAAGTCAACTGAGATTTGACTTATTGGTAAACAACCTCGGAATGCGGATTTAATGGCTCGGATAGCTTCATTAGGTGATTTGGACTTATGAGTGTATTCAGAATATTTTTGTGATGTCCGGTGTAAAATTAGGCTTGAATTGGCGAAAGTTAGTTTTTGGCAATTTTTTGGCGGCAATGGAAAATAGGCTATCAGGGTTGGAATGGAATTCCGGAAGTTGGAGTAGGTTTGTAATGTCATTTTAGATATGTCTGAAAAATTTTAGGTCAATCGGAGGTGTTTTGGTTGGTTTTGGTGTAGTTTGCGAAATTTAGAAGTTTCAAAGTTCATAGGCTTGAATTTGATGTGGTTTTGGTGTTTTCGTGTTATTTTTAGTGTTTCGAAGGCTATAATAAATTGGAATAATGCTATAAGGTGTGTTGGTATGTTTGGTTTGGGCCCCGAGGGGCTCGGGATTGATTTCTGAAGGTTGGCGAGGTGTTTGGACTCGAAAAAATTGCAGCAATAGCTACTGGTGTGAAGTTTTGTTGTTGACCGCACTTGCGATCGAGCAGACGCAGGTGCAATGTCGCAGGTGAAAAAAGGCTAGGTAGGGGATTTTTCCGTAGGTGCAAAATTTTCGCCGCAGGTGCGGAATTGGTCCGTTAAGTGAGATTCTGTACGTGCGCACATGGGACCTGAGGTGCGGGTCCGCATGTGCGACTAATTGTGCGCAGGTGCGGAAATGACTACAGAAAAAGTATATAAAGGCCCGCCGCGAAAATTCTCTTATTTTCACCATTTTTTCATGCGGGAGGAGTTCTTTGAAAGATATTTGCAGAAGGAAACTCGAGATTCTTCAGTAAAGGTAAGTTCTTTAGTTACTGACATCGTTCCTATGCTATTTTTTTCGGATTAGGCTTGAAAATTTAAGGATTTAAGTAGGAAAAGGTTGGGAAGAAGGGGGTGGAGAATTCGAATTTGATAATTTTATAATTTTCGATTGGGTTGAGCTTCTTTGATATATATTGATGATGTTAAACTCGTTTTTGCTAGATCCGGAGCGATTGAGAGCCAATTTGAGGGGCAAGAGCATGGCGGACTAGTATTGTTGCCCGGTAGAGGTAACTAATGGTTATAAATCCTGTCCTGAGGGTATGAAACCCTGGACTTTACATCCTTTCACAGATTTGGAGTGACGCACACACTGGATGACGAGTGTGGGGCGTGCACGAATTTTAAGTTGTGAAACTGCTTTTTAAGCATATGTTTTATAGTATTGCTATGATTTGAAATATTTGGGCTGTAAGCCATGTTTGGGGCCTAGTGTCTATTTTACTGATATTCTCACTACTTTGATACTATGATTTTACACTCAGTCTTTCTGGTAAAATTGTTGACACTCCTATTTGATGATATTACTATTTATAGAAATGAAATACTATTTTGGGTCGAGAACCTGTTTATTTATGACCCGAGTGGCATGATGAGAGTGTCTGACTGAGTGAGACCGAGGGCCAATATTATGAGGATGTTATGATATGAGAGAGGTCGAGTGCTTGAAGAGTGATTGATGCCATGCTTTGGCTTGTTTATAGAGCTTGGGTTGTATGAGCCCCTCCGGAGTCTGAACATACCCCAGTGACCGCAGATACATACAGAGTGCCGAGTGCCGAATGACGAGTGATTGGGAGGCATGAGTGACTGTGAGGTGCTGAGGGACTGATTACGAGTGATGGTGAGGTATGCCCGAGGGGCTGATTATGAGTGACTGTGAGGCATTGCCGAGAGGCTGATTATGATACATGTTTTTCCCGAGGGGCTACTTATGATTTTAGTACTTTCACTCTGAGCTTATGAAATATGTTTTGCCCAAGGGGCCTCTATATTATTCATTTCATTTTATCACTAAACCTTTCGGTTGAAGTTGTTGAAAAATATACATTCTTCAAAGGATTTTTCCGAAGTTGGTTTTAAGGCATGACTATTTCAGACATCTATGTTATACCATTGGAAAGTAAGGCTGTGTATATTGTGATTTGATGGCATTGATTTTATGTGTTTCCTTGCCGCTTAGACTTGATTTATTTTCATTACAACTAAGTTGACGTACTCACATTACTCCCTGCACCTCTGTCTGCAGATTCAGGTGCAGATATCGAGCATTAGCCATCTTTTTCCGTGCGGAGCCGGATTTGCGGGATATAGAGGTAGCTGTTCAGCGTCCGCAACATCTTTGTTTTTCCCTTCTTGTTGTATCTAGCTTTCATTAAGAGGTTTTGTATTATGACAGTATATTTTGGCTTATTATTCTAGATGATCATGACTTGTTGGCTCCGGGTTTTGGGGTTCGTGGCACTGTTTATTGGCCTACTTTATTTAGTAAACATTGTATATTTATGAAATGCTTGGATTTTGGAATGGGATTTTGAAAGAAATTGTGAACATGTGGTTATTGGCTAGCCTTGTTCCACGATAGGCGCCATCACGACTGGTTTAGGATTTGGGGTCATGACAGCTTGGTATCAGAGCCCTAGGTTACATAGAACTCAACGGTCATGAGCAAGTTTAGTAGAGTCTTGCAGATCGGTACGGAGACGTATGTACCTATCTTTGAGAGGCTGCCAAACTTTCAGGAATCATTTCTATATTTCTTGAACTCTTTCGTGCTGATTTATTGATTCTTGAAATCTGAAATTACATTGTTTCATGATCTCACAGATGATGAGGACACGCCATACCGATTAGAGTGACCAGTCACCGACTAGACCAGCGAGAGGTCGAGGCCGTGGTAGAGGTAGGGGCCAGCCCGTGCAGCAGCGGGGGCATTACCTCAGGATCCCCCTATCGATCATGTTAGGTTCTCGCCGATGGTGTTCTAACAGGACAGGCTCAGGCACAAGCAGTACCTATGGTTATTCCGGGACTTCAGGAGGCCCTGTCTCAGATATTGACAGTATGCACCAGTTTGGCTCAGGTAGTCGCCATGTCTTCTACTGCCACTACAGCTCAGGCCAGGGGAGGCAACCGGACTCCAGCTGCCCGGGCACCTGAGCAGACTGCACAGGGTATTCAGACACCAGGAGAAGCCCCAGCTCAGCCAGTTGCTCTGGTCCAGGATTATATGGTCCCTGCTATGCTTGAGGATGAGCAATGCAGGTCGGAGAGTTATATCAGACTTTAGCCTCCGACTTTCAACGGTACAAAGGGCGAGGACGCCCAGGGATTTCTAGATATGTGCCAGAAAATACTGCGTACCACGGGTATTTTGGAGACTAGTGGGGTCTCATTTGCTACATTTCAGTTTGCGGGTGCTGCCTTTACCTGGTGGGAGTCGTTCGAGAGGATTACACCAGTTGGTTCATCACCTATTACCTGGGGGTAGTTCTCCACGATCTTTTTGGAGAAGTATATTCCTTAGCCCCATAGAGAGGAGCAGCGCAGGCAGTTTGAGCAGCTGCGCCAGGGAGAGTTATCGGTTACTCAGTACGAGATGAGGTTCTCCGAGTTGGCTAGGTATGCTTCTCAGATTGTCCCTACTGATAGGGAGAGGGTGAGGAAGTTTGTGGATGGTCTCTCTTATCAGCTTCCGTTGCTTATGACTCGGGAGAGAGTATCAGGTGCTTCATTCGAGAAGGTTGTTGACATAGCTCGAGATATCGAGTCCATTCGTCGCCAAGAGCGGTAGGAGAGGGAGGCTAAGAGGCCTCGTGGTTCGGGCAGTTCTAGTGGTGCTCCCTTCAGGGGACAGTTTCAGCAGGGTAGGGGCCGTTCATTTAGTCGGTCAGGCCGCCAAGCATATAGTGGTGTGTATTCGGGGCAGGGTCCCTGTGGTTATCAGTAAGGCCGCACTTCACTTGGTTCCCTCCCAAGTCAGAATGCAGCTCGAGCACCCCAAGTTCAGGGTTCTTCTATGCATGATTCTTCTAGTGGCCGTATAGGTGCTAGGGATTACTATCAGTCCCCGCCTCCAGCTCCAGGGAGTTGCTTTGAGTGTGGAGAGTTAGGGAACGTTTGAGGCAGTGTCCGCGCCGTTCCCGTGGATCTTCTCAGCAAAGGGGCCAGCCCTCGACTTCGGCTCCAGTCACTTCAACACCCGCCCAGGCAGCCAGGGGTGGTGATCAGTCAGCCAGAGGCCGCCCTAGAGAGGGAGGTCGAGCACGGGGAGGTCATGCTCGCATGTATGCATTTCCATCTAGGTCGGGTGCTATGGCCTCAGATGCCGTGATCGTAGGTATTTTTTCCATTTGTTGTCATGATGCCTTGGCTTTATTTGACCCTGGTTCCACATATTCTATGTTTCTTCATATTTTGCTGATTTTCTAGATGTGCCCCGTGAGTCTATTGTCACCTCTGTTCTTGTGTCGACTCCGATGGGCGATAGTGTTATTGTGGACCGCGTGTATCGGTCATGCATGATATCTATTGGGGGTCGGGAGACTGAGTGGACCTACTGTTACTCAGCATGGTCAATTTTGACGTGATATTGGGCATGGACGGGTTATCTCCGTGCCATGATGTTCTTGATTGTCACGCTTAGACCATGACATTAGCTATGCCGGAGTGTCCGAGGGTTGAGTGGAGATGTTCTTCCGAGTATATGCCTAGCAGGGTGATTTCTTACCTAAAGGCTCAGTGCATGGTTGAGAAAGGGTGTTTATCTTATTTGGCCTTGTAAAGGATGTCGGTGGTGAGACGCCCGCTATTGATTCAGTTCCGGTGGTCCGTGACTTCCCGGATGTGTTTCCTGCAGACCTTCCAGGCATGCTACCTGACAGGGATATTGATTTTGGTATTGACTTAGTGTCAGGCACTCAGCCTATTTCTATCCCACCTTATCGTATGGCACCAGTGGAGCTTAAGGAATTGAAGGAGCAGCTCTAGGAACTCCTGGATAAGGGGTTCATTCAGCCTAGTGTGTTACCTTGGGGTGCACCAATGTTGTTCGTGAAGAAGAAGGATGGGTCCATGTGTATGTGTATTGAGTATCGGCAGTTGAACAGGGTTACGGTGAAGAACCGGTATCCCTTGCCCCGCATTGCTGATTTGTTTGACCAGCTTCAAGGATCCAGAGTGTTTTCCAAGATTGATTTGAGATCTGGGTATCATCAGTTGAGGATTCGGGATTCTGACATTCCGAAGACTGCTTTCAGGACCAAATATGGTCATTATTAGTTCTTGGTTATGTCGTTTGGGCTGACCAATGCCCCAACTGCGTTCATGCAATTGATGAACAATGTGTTTCAACCTTATCTTGATTCCTTCGTCATTGTGTTCATTGATGACATCCTGGTTTATTCTCGTAGCCAGGAAGAGCATGCTCAGCATTTGAAAGTTGTGTTAAAGAGGTTAAGGGAGGAGAAACTATATGCGAAATTCTCCAAGTGTGAGTTTTGGATTGTTTCAGTAGCTTTCTTGGGGCACGTGGTGTCTATTGAGGGGATTCAGGTTCATCCAAAGAAGATTGAGGCAGTGCAGAGTTGACCCAGACCGTCCTCAGCTACATAGATTAGGAGTTTCCTTTGTTTGGTGGGTTATTACCGTCGCTTTGTAGAGAGATTCTCTTCTATTGCTTCACCTTTGACCAGATTGACCTAGAAGAGTTCTCCATTCAGGTGGTCTGATAAGTGTGAGGACAGCTTTCAGAACCTCAAGTCAGCATTGACTACAGCTCCAGTACTAGTTTTGCCTGCTGGTTCGGGTTCTTACATAGTTTATTGGGATGCTTCTAGAGTTTCCTTGGGAGAGGTACTGATGCAGGACGGTAGGGTAATTGCCTATGCGTCTAGACAGTTGAAGGTACGCAAGAAGAATTATCCAGTGCACGATCTTGAGTTTGCTGCCATTGTTCATGCCTTGAAGATTTGGCGACATTATTTGTATGGGGTGCAGTGTAAGATTTTCATTGATCATCGTAGTTTGCAGTATCTACTAAGGCAGAAGGACTTGAATTTGCGTCAGAGGAGATGGATAGAGCTCCTCAAGGATTATGACCTCACTATCTTATATCATCCGGGGAAGGCCAATGTAGTGGCCGATGCCTTGAGTCACAGAGCTGAGAGTTTGGGGAGTCTAGCCTACCTTCCAGTAGCGGAGCAGCCATTAGCCCTTGATGGTCAGGCCTTAGAGGGTCAGTTGGTGATATTGGACCTATCAAAGCCCCTGCGAGTGTTGGCTTGTGTGGCCTCCAAGTCTTCTCTTTACGATCAGATTAGAGCACGCTAGTATGATTATCCACATTTCCTTGTTCTTTAGGACTTGCTCCGTCGCGGTGATGCCAGGGATGTGGTTATTTGTGATGATGGGGTCATGAGGATGCAGGGCCGGATTTGCATGACCAATAAAGATGGGTTTCGAGATTTGATTCTAGCAGAGGCTCATAGTTCACGGTATTCCATCCATCCGGGTGCCGCAAAGATGTATCAGGAATTGAGGCAACATTATTGGTGGAGGAGGATGAAGAAGGATTATATGGAGTTTGTGGCTCGGTGTCTCAACTGTTAGCAGATCAAGTATGAGCACCAGAGACCTGATGGATTGCTTCAGAGGTTTGACATTCCAGAGTGGAAGTAGCAGCGGATCATCATGGACTTCGTAGTTAGGATCCCACGGACTTCGAGGAGTTTTGATGCTATATGGGTTATTATGGATTGGCTGACCAAGTCCGCATACTTCATTCCTGTTGATACTACTTATTATTCGGAGAGGTTAGCTGAGATTTATATCAGGGAGATTGTCGGATTGTATGGGGTTCCAGTTTCTATCATTTCCGACAAAAGTATTTAGTTCACATCTCATTTTGGAGAGCCGTGCAGAGAGAGTTGGGTACTCAGGTTGAGTTGATCACAGCGTTTCACCCTCAGACCGACGGGCAGTCGGAGTGTTCCATTCAAATTTTAGAGGATATGTTGTGTTCTTGTGTGATTGACTTTGGTGGTTCATGGGACCAGTTTCTGCCACTAGAGGAGTTTGCATGTAATAACAGTTATCAGTCGAGTATCCAGATGGCTCCGTATGAGGCCTTATATGGTAGGAGGTGCAGGTCTCTAGTTGGTTGGTTTGAGCCGGGCGAGGCTAGGTTATTGGGCAGAGACATAGTTCAGGATATTGAGTAAGGCGAAGTTGATTCAGGAGCGGCTTCGCACGACGTAGTCTAGGCGGAAGAGTTATGTGGACCGGAAGGTCCGAGATGTGTCTTTCATGGTTGGGGATAAGGTATTGCTGAAGGTATCACCCATGAAGGGTGTTATGGGATTCGGGAAGAGAGGGAAGCTGAGTCCTAGGTTCATTGGGCCATTTGAGGTGCTCCAAAGGGTTGGGGAGGTGGCTTCTAGGCTTGCTATGCCTCCCAGTTTTGTCGAGTATTCATCCAGTATTTCATGTTTCGATGCTCCGGAAGTATGTTGGTGACCCTTCCCATGTTTTGGACTTTAGGACGGTTCACCTCGAGGGCGATATGTCATATGAGGTGGAGCCAGTGGCTATCTTGGGTCGACAGGTCAGGAAGCTGAGGTATAAGGATATAGTTTCAGTAAATGTTCAGTGGAGAGGGAACCCGGTGGAGGATGCCACCTAGGAGACCGAGCGGGAGATGCGGGACAGATATCCTCACTTATTCGAGACTCCAGGTATGTTTCTAGACCAGTTCGAGGACGAACATTTGTTTTGAAAGGAGGAGGATGTAACGACCCGACCGGTCGTTCCGTGAGATTTTACCTCGTTTCCCCCTTTTCTGCATTTGTAATATATTTCTAGCCTATTTTTGTTGTGTTGGGTCAGTTGGTTTGGGTCCGGAGAGATTATGGTGAGAATTGAGGCATTTAGTCTCTTAAAGAAGCTTAATAGTTGAGAAAGTCAACTGAGAGTTGACTTATTTGTAAACGACCTCGGAATGCGGATTTTATGGCCCGGATAGCTTCATTAGGTGATTTGGCACTTAGGAGTGTGGTCGGAATAGAATTCCGGAAGTTGGAGCAGGTTCGTAATGTCATTTTGGATATGTCTGTAAAATTTCAGGTCAATCGGAGGTGTTTTGGTTGGTTTCGGCGTAGTTGGTGAAATTTGGAAGTTTAAAAGTTCATAGGCTTGAATTTGATGTGATTTTTGTGTTTTCGTGTTATTTTTGGTGTTTCCAAGGCTCGACTAAGTTGGAATAACGCTATGGGGTGTGTTAAAATGTTTGGTTGGGGCCACAAGGGGCTCGAGATTGATTTCGGATTGTTGGCGGGGTTTTTGACTTGGAAAATTACAGCAATAGATGTTGGTGTGAAGTTCTGGTGTTGACCGCACCTGTGGACGGGCAGCCGTAGGTGCGATGAGCAGAGCGCAGGTGCGAAAAGGCTAGGCAGGGGATTTTTTCGCAGGTGCGCACCTGGGACCGCAGGTGTGAGTAATTGTCCGCAGGTGCGGAAATGACTGGCAGAAACAGTATATAAATGCCCTCCGCAAAAATTCTCTTATTTTCACAAATTTTTCATGCGGGAGGAGTTCTTTGAAGGAGATTTGGAGAAGGAAACTCGAGATTCTTCAGTAAAGGTAGGTTCTTTGATTACTAACATCGTTCCTATGCTATTTTGTTCGGATTAGGCTTGAAACTTTAAGGGTTTAAGTAGGAAAAGGTTGGGAAGAAGGGGGTAGAGAATTGGAATTTCTTTTGAGGTTTTTGTTAGGCAATTGTGATCCGATTGAGATGATTTGGGTATGAGTAGAATCGTGGGAAGACGAGGTTTCTAGTGGTGTAAAAATTATCGAATTCCGAGACGTGGGTTCGAGGCTTGGGTTTGGCCGAATTTCGAGATTCTTGTATAATTTGATAATTTTCGATTGGGTTGAGTTCCTTTGATATATATTGATGATGTTAAACTGGTTTTGGCTAGATTCGGAGAAATCGGGAGCCAATTTGATGGCCAAGAGCATTGCGGACTAGTATTGTGGCCCGGTAGAGGTAAGTAATGGTTATAAATCATGTCCTGAGGGTATGAAACCCCAGACTTTACATCCTTTAACGGATTTGGAGTGATGCACATACTGTATGATGAGTGTGGGGGGTGCACGAAGTGGAAATTTTGAATTATGTATCTTTTTAGGCAGCTATTGAGTTGTGAAACTGCTTTTTAAGCATATGTTTTACAATATTGCTATGATTTGACATATTTGGGTTGTAAGCCATGTTTGGGGCCTAGTGTCGATCTGTTTTAACCCCTTGGGGGCTATTTTACTGATATTCTCACTACTTTGAAAGTTTGATTTTACACTCAGTCCTTCTGGTGAAATTGTTGACATTCTTATTTGATGATATAACTATTTCTTGAAATGAAATACTATTTTTGGTCGAGAACCTCGTTTGTTTATGTCCTGAGTGGCATGATGAGAGTGTCTGACTGAGTGAGGTCGAAGGCCAATATTGTGAGGATGTTATGATATGAGAGAGGCCAAGTGCCTTGGAGTGATTGATGCCATGATTGGGCTTGTTTATAGCGCTTGGGCTGTAGGAGCCCCTCCGGAGTCTGTACATACCCCTAGTGTTACCTACAGAGTGACGAGTGCCGAGTGATTTGGAGGCATGAGTGACTATGAGGTGCTGAGGGACTGATTACGAGTGATGGTGAGGTATGACCGAGGGGCTGATTATGAGTGACTGTGAGGCATGCCCGATGGGCTGATAATGATACATGTTTTGCCTGAGGGGATACTTATGATTTTACTACTTTCACTCTGAGTTTATGAAATATGTTTTGCCCAAGGGGCCTCTATATGATTCATTTCATTTTATCGCTAAACCTTTCGGTTGAAGTTGTTGAAAAATCACCTAAATGGTAGGTAGGCGGTAGATGTGTGACGTTTGGAGTTGTCGTTCGTGCACCTGTCCCCAATGGAAGAATGAGTGATATGTTCCCCTGCGGATCATGGCCTTCATCATCCCTCGGACAGGTTGATGAGCTTTTGGATAATCAAGTTGTACCGGAATGTCTACGCTCCCATATTAAAGAACAGTTAAGATACCAGCTTCTATTGATCATGTCCCCTTACCAACAGTTGTAGCTTGTCTTGGGGCGTCTTTGGCTTATACATTCTTCAAAGGATTTTTTCGAAGTTGGTTTTAAGGCATGACGATTTCATACATCTATGTTGCTTTGCCGCTTAGACTTGATTTATTTTCATTACTACTGAGTTGGCGTACTCACATTACTCCCTACACCTCTATATGCAGATTTAGGTGAAGATATCGAGCATTAGCCATCTTTTTCCGTGGGGAGCCGGATTTTCAGGATATAGAGGTAGCTGTTCAGCGTCCGCAACATCTCTTTTTTTCCCTTCTTGTTGTATCTAGATTTTATTCAGAAGTTTTGTATTATGACAATATATTTTTTCTTATTCTTCTAGATGCTCATGATTTGTTGGCTCCGGGTTTTGGGGTTAGTGGAACTGTTTATTGGCCTACTTTATTTAGTAAACATTGTATATTTATGAAATGCTTGGATTTTGGAATGGGATTTTGAAAGAAATTGTGAACATGTGGTTATTGACTAGCCTAGTTCCACGATAGGTGCTATCACAGCCGGTTTAGGATTTGGGGTCGTGACAGGTGCTGGGGCATTAGTCAAGTTGAAACATATCACCAGAAATTCATAGTGCCCATATCTCGTCCGAAAAGCCGTCTTAGGGACATCAGATGCCCTAATCTTCAACTGATGGTAACCCGATCTCAAATCGATCATTGAAAATACCTTGGCACCCTGAAGCTGATCAACCAAATCATAAATTCTCGGCAATGGATATTTATTATTGATAGTAACTTTGTTCATTTGCCGGTAATCTATAAACATCCTCATCGATCCATCCTTCTTTTTCACAAACAGAACCGGTGCTCCCTAGAGCGGGACACTAGGTCTAATGAAGCCCTTATCACGAAAGTCCTGCAACTGTTCTTTCAATTTTGGTGTGGCCATCCGATATGGACGAATAGAAATGGACTGAGTGCCCAGAGCCACATCAATGCAAATATTAATACCCTTGTCGGGTGGCATCCCTGATAGGTCTGCTAGAAATACCTCGGGAAACTAATGAACAATAAGCACCGAATCTATAGAAGAAACCTCGGCATTAGAATCACGAATATGTGTCAAATTAGACAAACACCCCTTCTCAACCATGTGACAAGCCTTGGTATAAGAAATAACCCTGTTGGAAGAATGATCAAGATTCCCTTTCCACTCCAATCGAGGCAACCTTGGCAAAGCTAATGTAACTATCTTGGTGTGACAGTCCAATATGGCATAATAAGGCGACATCTAATCCATGCCCGATATGACGTCAAAATCCACCATATCAAGAAGCAAAAGGTCTACACTAGTTTCAAGACCTTCAATAACGACCACACACGAACGGTAGACACGATCTACAAAAATAGCATCCCCCACAGGCGTAGACACATAAACAAGGACACTCAAGGAATCACGGGGCACAACCAAATACAAACCAAAATAAGATGACACATAAGAGTAAGTACACCCCGGATCAAACAGAACTGAAGCATCTTTACTGCAAACTGAAATGGTACCTGTGATAACAACATCGGAGGACTCCACCTCAGGTCTGGATGGAAATGCATACAATTGGGGAGGGGCCTCATCACCCTGAACCATGTCTCTGGGATGACCTCTGATAGGTGGACCTCTACCTCTAGCGGGCTAGCCTCCACCTCTAGCAGGCTGGCCTCCACCTCTAACATTCAGACCTCTACCTCTGACTACCTGACCCCTACCCCTGGCTGGCTGGGCGGGTAGTGCTGCAGCTGGTGCCGGAACTATAGCACGGGAACCTGATCCTAAGACTGATTACCCAAAAATCTTGGAGAAGCTCTCTCAATATGCCCGTACTCACCACACTCATAACACACATCCTGACACTGAGGCTGACCCTGACGAGCCGGCTGACCATAATAATATCTCTGAAGAGAAGATGCTTTGACAGGGGCTGACTGATTAGAATAAGACAAGTAAGAGCCACGACCACCTGAGGAACCACAGGACGTCTGAAGTGATGAATGAAATGTCCTGGAAGAATGGCCTCTACCCTGAGTACCCCCGCCTCCAAAGGAGGCACCGCTGAATCCACCAGAATGGCGAGGTCTCTTTTCTGAACCCTGACCTCCCAGTCCAAGAACCATCTCAACTCTCCTGGCCACATTGGCCGCATCCTGAAAGGAAATCTCGCTCCCTATCTCCTTAGCCATCTGCAATCTGATCGGCTGAGCAAGGCCCTCAATAAATCTCCTGACCCTTTCTCTCTTTGTGGGAAACAAAAGAATAGCATGCCGAGCGAAATACACAAATCGAGTCTCATACTGGGTGACAGTCATGCTGCCCTACTGAAGACGCTAAAACTGGAGGCGGTGCTCCTCTCTAGTAGTGATAGGAAGAAACTTCTCCAAAAGGAGATGTGAAAATTAATCCCAAGTTAGAGCAGGTGACCAGCTGGTCTAGTAAATAAATAATTCCTCTATCATTTCTTGGCGGAACCAGTCATCGAAAAAGCGGAAAAGTTGATCCCATTGGTCTCCATAATACCCATCTTCTGAAGAACCTCATGCCAGCTGTCAAGATATTCCTAAGGGTCCTCTGAAGTAGCACCACTGAAATAAAAAAGGAAAATCTTGATGAATCTGTCCAATCTCCACAAAGCATTGGAGGACATAGTTGCCCCATCAACAAGCGGTACTGCAGCAACTGCTGAACTACCCCAACGGGATTGGCTGCTGGGGTCTGAATCTGATGGGTAATCTACTCAGGAGTGTAGGGAGCAAGAGTTGGACCCTTCTTCCAGCCTAAGATACGGTTGCTGTCACAGAGAGTGCGCCAGTTTGGGCTACACTCTCCATAAGGCCCACTAATCGAACCAAAGCATCTTGAAGCACCGGAGTAGCAATAAACCCCTCTTGGAACTGAGTTGGTCCCGCTGGAACGGTCTGAGCTGGATTCCTCTCATCAATCTCTATCTGAGGCTCCACAGTTGAGGCTGTTGTTTGAGCAATGGGCTGAATCCTGCCCCTGCCTCAGCTTCTGGCATGGCCTCAGCCTCTGCCCCTTGTAGGAGTTGTTGCTGCTGTAGGACCTGGTTGTTGGTCACCGGAAGAAAAAACACGTGTTCTCACCATCTGCGAGAGAATAAAAGAGTTCAATAAGTATTTGAGATAACAACAATTGCACGATAGAGTAGAAAGAAAATGAGTTTGTTCCTAACTTTATAGTCTCTAAGAGATAAGTAAAGACGTCTCCGTACCGATCCCTCAGACTTTATTAAACTTGTTCGTGAATTATGAGACTTATGCAACCTAGTGCTCTGATACCAACTTGTCACGACTCAAATTCATAACCATCGGGATCGTGATGGCGCCTAACACCCTACTTTCTAGGCAAGCCAATGTTAGAGGGAATCAGCATTTAAAACAATTAAAACATAATACTAGGTCTAATATTATCTAATAAATTAATCCAGAATAATGTGTGAAATAAGTAAACGAAACTCGAAACTAATGCAAACGTCTAGCTACCCAGGGTTTGGAGTCACAATTCAGGAACTACTAAAGAATACTACAAGTAATTGGCTGAAAGGAAATACATATATGTTTTGAATGAAATAAACAGTAACTAAAATAATGTGGAGAAGACTCCTGGAATATGTGACACCAGCAGATCTACCTCGTGTCTCCGTACGAATGATCAACTACTACTCGAAATCAACTCTAGCCGGAACCTAGATCTGCACAAGAAGTATAGAGTGTATTATCAATACAACCAACCCCATGTACTGGTAAGCACCGAGCCTAACCTCGACGAGGTAGTGACAAGGCTACGGCAAGGTATTTATAATATAACCTGAATACAATGAATAATAATACAAGAAGGGTATACTGAATGAAGTAAACAATAACTTGCAGAAATTAATAAAATAACTCTCCTGACTTTTTTAGATCTCAGATATAACCAATTTTCACAAAAATTCCTAAGTTTCAATTTAAATAATAGTCAGAGCGGAATATGAAATGACAGCAGTAGAATAATGAGTATTCCAGTCTTTATTTTATAATGAGTAAAACATGAATATATTCTCCCTTATCACTCCTTGTTGCAGCGTGAAACCCGATCAAACTTGGCCACCCTTATTGTTCCTCCCTATGTATATATCACCCTTATATCTCCTGTAGCGGCGTCAACCCGATCCCACTTGTCCACCCTTATTACTCCTTGTTGCGGAGTGCAACCTGCTCCCACCAAACCATCTCATCTCATCATTTATACAAAAAAAGGTTTCACAAGTTAGTTCAAAGTCTTTCACAATATTTATGTCTCAACCATTGTGAACAAAAAGTTGTACTATTCAGAAACTTCACCAGTTATCACTACACAGCGAAACCAACCGAAATGTATCATGAAACACTGACAACCAGCTCAACCATTAATGTACCACAATGTGACTAAGGAACAACTAATACTTCCAAATAAGAGATACAAAATCTAACCAACAAGCAGGCAAAACAAGTGGGCATGGAGGCATCAATGATCATCAAACAATTAAGCCAGAAATATAATAAATTGGAAAAAGGGAAGGGAACATGCTAAACAGATAGTTTGGTAGTGCATAGATACTCGTTACCTCACCTATATACCAAGTCGGGGATTCATATTCCCTCAATTCAAGGTTAGACCAAACACTTAACTCGATCTCAGAAGCAACTCACTACTCAAGCACAACTTTTCCTTGAGAATTTTCCTCTATCCCACTCGAATCTAATCATAATTTGTTCAATAGCATTAATTATTGCTAAAGGAATTAACTTTAATGAAAAATCATGGTTTACCTATGTTTTCCTATCAAAATACAAAAATCGACCCTGGAACCGCTGGGTTTAAACTCGAGGTTCGGACAAAAATCCGTTTACCCATTCTCCCCCGAGCCCGGATATACAATTAGCTTTGGAATCCGACCTCAATTCTAGGTCTAAATTCCCAAATTTCGAAATTCCTAAGTTCTACCCAAAAAATCGCAAATTCTACCATGAAAAATCTTGATTCTAGGTTGAAACCTTCTAAAAAGTAGTAAGAGATTGAAAGGAATTAGTTAGAAATCACTTACCTATGATTTGAAAAATGGGTGAAAATCCCGTCTAAGTCCCACTTAACAGGATGCCGATGTCTCAATTGCGACTGGAGCTTCGCATTTGCGAAGCTCGCAAATGCGAGAAGGATATTGCAATTATGAACCCCTTCGCATGTTTGCAGCTCTCGCATTTGCGACCACTAGCCCTTCACATTTGTGGGAAGGATGTCGCATTTGCAATGATGGCCTTCCCAGTCCTATTCGCATTTGCGATAAAACTCTCGCAATTACTAGGCCTATCACCTTCGCAATTGCAAATCCTGATCTCGTAATTGCGATATCAGAGGCCTGCACCAGACACTAGATGCATCAGTTATATTTTTCTAAGTTTAAACACTCAGTAGCCTATCTGAAACTCACTCGAGCCCTCGGGGCTCCAAACCAAACATGCACGCAAGTCTAAAAATATCATACGAATTCGTTCGTGCGATCAAATCACAAAAATAACACCTAAAACTACGAATTTAGCATCAAAACTCATGATTTCTCAAGAACACTTCAAATTCACTAACATTTCAATCGGACATCCGAATCACAACAAATCAACTCCGATTCTCACCAAATTTCTTAGATAAGACTTAAATATCATAACAAACCTGTACCGAGCTCCAGAACCAAAGTAGGGGCCCCATACCAATGACTTCAAACATTAATTCATTTCGTTATTTCATTAAAATTCCAGCACAATCATTTTCTTCAAAAATTGATTTCTAAAGCTAGGGGCTTCAGAATTCAATTTCAGGCATACGCCCAAGTCCCATATTTTACTGCGGACCTCCTATGATCATCGGAATACAGATCCGGGTCCATTTACTCAAAATGTTTACAAAAGTCAACTAAAATCAAATTTTTAACTCTAAAATTATTATTTCTTATATTTTCACAAAAAAGCTTTTTTTTCGGATTCACACCCGGACTGCGGATGCGAATCGAGGTAAATAAAACTAATCTCTTTTAAGGCTAGTGAGTCCGGAATGGAGTCTTAATTCATAAGATGACCCTTTGGGTCATCACATTTTTTCACCAGGATTAGCACTGGTCATTGAAGAGTGGTGGCCTAGCAGTGGATTGCCCTTTCCGGTTTCTAGGTGGTGCACTCATCTTGATCTTCTCCTAAGGTGTTAGCCTCTTCAAGGATAACCTACTCTGATACCAATTAATGTTTTATACTTCAATACCACACAAGAGGAGGGGTGATTTGTGTGTTGTCCAATTTTTGTGTGCACTGATTATAGAAGGACCTGGTTCTTCTAAGTGTTCCTTAACCTACTGTTGCTGAAATAGTAAATACAAAAAGTAAAGAACACAAGTATTTTTACGTGGAAAACACCCAATTCAAAAGGTGAAAAAACACGACCTACTACTCAGTAGGATTTTCCCCAGCACTTCACTAAATCACTGAGCCAAAATAATATTTACAAAAACTCTATCTA
Organism: Nicotiana paniculata; assembly: GCA_005239505.1. Taxonomy (NCBI): domain Eukaryota; kingdom Viridiplantae; phylum Streptophyta; class Magnoliopsida; order Solanales; family Solanaceae; genus Nicotiana; species Nicotiana paniculata. The sequence continues at coordinate 82,107 of ML352687.1, forward strand.
AACCTAAGGATTACCTCTAATTCCGTTGTGGCAACCAACTTCTAACTGTTACGACAATTTCAAGTTAACTCTAACTTGAATAATCAGATTACCTATTATAATTGCTTGTAGATAAATTTGAAAGGTACAATTTGAAATCCACCTAGTACAATTGAATTCCAATAAAAGGCAGACACTTGGAACTGGTTCTTCTATTTGGTTCTGTCACACCCCTTTCCTACCCCAAAATAAGATATATGTGTTATGGATCATTGTGGGTTAAAAGAGTTTTTCCATTTGAAGTGACCAATTTGAGTGGGGATTATTTTATTTACAAAGTCACCTTTTATTTAAATCGTCAGTCAAAGGATGTTTGACTCTATTATTATTGGTCTACGAAAATAAAGTCCGGATAAGGAATTCTGTTAACCGGGGAGAAGGTGTAGGGTATTCACCGAGTCCCGTGGTTCTAGCACGATCGTTTTATTAACTACATATGGCTTAAATTAATTTTTGACAAACTGTGATTTATATGATTTTCATGTTTCACCTATCCGCTGTTATTTCTTTATTATAAGAATTATTAAAAAAATGATTTTTAATAAATTACGTTGTCATAACCACGCTACACAAGAGAATGCGTGATCGAATAACAAAATTAATTAAATTATCATAATTGCGCCTCACAAGCAAATCCGAAATTATGACAGTCAATTATTTGTAGTATTTTTGAGAAATTACTACATATGAGAAAATTAGTTCTTAATTTTTTTTTTTTAAAAAGTCAACTATCGCGCTACGCAAGAGAATCCGCGATTTTAGCAAAGGATTAATTAAAAATTAACTTAAAACTAATGGGTATGGCATGAGCTTATTAAATTAATTTATTAAGTGTTAAATATCATGCTCCGCAAGCGAGTCTGTGAATGAAAAAAATTAAAGGGCGCCTACTAGTTGCCATTAAATTAATTAAGTGACTATGTTCTTAATTCAAAATACGATATATTCTTGTGAAGTACCAATCCAAGGGGGGAAACGTTGAAAATTCCAGCCATATTTAACTTCAATTAATACATTTACTTATCTAAAAGCAATTCAAATCGTCAGAACCCAATTGTTACATTCATCCTTCCTTACAAGATTAATTCACGATTCTCTTATTAGTTAGTGAGCAAACAATTAGCCAAATAATATTTCCTATGCTTGTGAACATTATACAAACTGGAGAATCACATGAATGAAAATTGTATAAAAATGCAACAATTCTATATTAATAATATTAAAGAAATTTAAAGCAAACGAACGCTAATCAACGATTGTATTAGAATGTCACCAACTTTCATGAAACCATGTATCTACAAATCTCAGCAAAGGGACAATGACAATAAATGAAGGAAATATTTAAGTAAACTTTAACGCATGACAGATTATTACCAAGAACTTTTTAGTGAATTAAAACCAATTCATTTCTTAATAGGGAATGTTGCACCTACACTAAAAATTAACATGTATGAACTTAAAACTACATCTTTCTCTTCTTTTGTCGCATACTAAAGTAACTCAAATCATTCATATATTATAACCAATAAGAATGGATCATTGCAGTTCAATAATCTAAAATAACGGGTGGAACTCTAGCCCATGGAGTCAAATATTTACCGGTCTTGTGAACAGAAATCACACAAGGTAATGACACATCTATAGCACATCAACATATTCATTTCTTCATTCCAAGCCAAATCAAATTACATTAAGAAAGAAAAATCAGAAGAGTACCTAAATGCAGAAACTGGAAGCAGTGAGGAAACTTGCTTGAAAAGGAAAATGGACAGCAATCCCAGCAAGAACGAACAACAATTCAACAGCCCAAAACCTTGACAATGACCCAGGAATAAACCAGCCACATTTGAATAGACAAAAAACTCAAAAGAAAACCAAAAAACCTTGAAAGACTCTCAGCTTCTTAGAGGATTTTTGCTCTCCAGAACCTCCTTCAAGTTCTCAAGTTTTTGTGTTATGATAGAGTGTGTAAAAGATATTCTGAATATGTGTTAAGAGTGTTCCAAAATCTGCCCTTTAATTGAAAGAAAGACCTCATCTTTATAGGAGAGGAGAAAGACACTTGGGACAGATTTATTTTGCCAAACATATGTCCAAAATGATAACTTTTTGACAAAAAATCTGTCCAAAACAAAATATCTAACCAAGAAACAATATTCTTTACCAAATGTGGATAAGTTTTTGGAGTATTATGCCCAAATAGTCCCAAACAGTAAATCACAACCAGAACATATACCTTGCACTCAAGTAGCTTTCAGCTTTTATCAATAACAGTAACACCCTACTGACTCCAAAACAAAACAAGGTATTAATACATGTAACTAAACTTCAACACCTGAACTATTAACCAACATGGGCAAACAAAGCTCAACGATTAAAGCCAAGCAGAACACGTGCTATTGGTGAAGCGATTTATCAAACCAACTAGACAAACATAATCAGAAACGAATTAAATAAAGAAACAAGACAAAACTTAATTCTAAATTAAAATCCAAAAAAGCAAAAAAAAATAATAACAGGGCAGAGGATTTGGATTTTAGCATATACTCGAGTGTCCGGACAATGGCGAAACAATGACGTTAGGCAGTAGTTCATGCATGCTTTTATTGTTGATATACACCAAAACCATAAATTCCGATGAACCGGAAAATGGTTTTGGTATTACGAACAATAAAAACAAACACGAGGCCAGAGGCAAAAATGAGAGGTAGTAGCCGTGGTGATGGGTGGTTAGTGGTGGCCGCTGAAATTCCAGTCACTGGAGTTTCGAGTCAAGACCAATATGAAAAGATAGCCCCCGTTGAGCTCTATCTATGTATGTAAAAATTAGGTGAAAAGGGTGGCTCAATCTTCACAATTTTAAGGAAAAAAGTGGCGGTGGGGTTTCTTAGATCTACTATTGTGGAGTTTGAGGGATTTTTGAAGGATTTGGTTTGGAGATATGGAAAGAGGATAGGGATAGGATGAAATGGTGCGATTTTGGGGGTGTTTGGGGTCCGGCCGACGGCGGCGGGCAATGGTGCCGCCATGGAGAGAGGAGGAGGCGGCGGCAGAGGCGTGGGAGAGAAGAGAGGGGCTCTAGGGTTTGTAAAATGGTAAAAATCTCATCTTAAAAGGCCTTTTATATGCCAAGTGGAATTAAATCTAGGCCATTAGATCAAGGATAAATGAGGGCTCATATTTCATCTTGATTTTATTAAACAAAGTGACGTAGTTTTGCCTTAAAACTACGTCACTTGAATCTTCTCCTGGAAGCCACTCAATTAAACATGATATTACACTCTTAACCACCTGATCAAATTTTAGCCCATTTTTCCTTAATCATATCTTATTAAAATATAATATAATTAACCTAAAATACCAACTAATAAAATAAAACCTAATAAAATTCATTAGCTAACAATTGGATTAATTATATGAGAAATCAATTTGATTAACTTATGAGCATTTAAATGGTGCAAAAATTAGGTATTCACAGCTGCCATCTTTGATCGAGAACATGAAGAGTTTTAGTGCAAAGAAAAGTGAGTTCCATGGCTAATATTTGGTCAAATATCACTGCATTGAAAGCATTTTATGAAAAAATGGTGACCGAATCTTGCTTCGGAGGTTGCCTACATATCTTTGGCTATAAAGGAATTAGGTCAGTGTAGTCCTAAGAAAATTTGGTAGCTGGGATGACCAGACACTAGAGTTAAGAATGTTGTTGCTATTGTCGTTGTTATTGTTACTTGCTGCTTACATCAAAAGGAAAAGAGAATAGAACTACATATGTCTGCAAACTAAGAGTTGCAAAATTCCTATTTATGTGTCTCTGGAGTCAAATCTTGATTCTTGACTTGCTCCCTTGTGTTGACCTTAGTTTGGATCTTGATGCTCTTTGTAGAAAAGATTATGAATCAATTTCCTTGTTCGGGAGTGAGAAGATGAATCTTGAGATGCTGGGTTGACGACATATTGTAAAAGTTAACTCCAAGTATCTTGTGATTGAAAGACTTCTTTCTTCTAATTGAGAAATGGAAACTGCAAGCTTTAATCGTCACAAGATGTGCTCTACGGCGGGGCCTGCAATGCCATCAAAGACGAACAAAACGATCAAAATATTCTGCCCCGGTTTGGCGTTGAGAAAATTTTGTTAGTTATTGGGTAAAGCTGCATATCAACTTGTTTTATTTAAAAGACGCAAAAATGATATTGAAGACTCTGAATCGAGTGTACTTCTCTTTGAAGTAGAATTGATAAAACTTAGACTAGGAGGTGCATCTCCCATGGGTAGCATTGGCATGACTGCAAGATTCAAGGACTCAAACTAGGAATTGTGTGTCCTAGGATTAATGATTCATATTAGGAAGTGCGTCTCCTATTAGAATGAACAGGGTTGACTCAAGCCAGGAAGTGCGTCTCCTACAGGTGAGGTTGAAATACACGGACTAGGAAGTGTGTCTCCTAGGAATAAATGTATAGATTAGGAAGTGTGTTTCCTATTGGAATGACTCAAACTAGGAAGTGCATCTCCTACGAGTGAGGTTGAAAGACTTGGACTAGGAAGTGTGTCTCCTAGGAATAAATGTATAGATTAGGAAGTGTGTTTCCTATTGGAATGACTCAAACTAGGAAGTGCATCTCCTACGAGTGAGGTTGAAAGACTTGGACTAGGAAGTGCGTCTCCTAGAGTTGATGGTTCAGAGTAGGAAGTGCTTCTTCTACTGTAATGACTCAAACTAGGAAGTGTGTCTCCTACGAGTGAGATTGAAAGGCTTTGACTAGGAAGTGAGTCTCCTAGGATTGATGGTTCAGATTAGGCAGTGCATCTCCCAATGGAATAACTCAAACTAGGAAGTGTGTCTCCTATGAGTGAAGTTGGAAGTCTTGGACTAGGAAGTGCGTCTCCTAGGATTGGTGGTTCAGAATAGAAAGTGACTCTCCTACTGGAATAACTCAAACTAGTAAGTGTGTCTCCTACGAGTGAGGTTAAAAGACTTGGACTAGGAAGTGTGTCTCCTAGGATCAATGGTTCTGGTTAAGACGTGCGTCTCCTATTGGAGTGACTCGAACTAGGAAGTGCGTCTCCTACGAATGAGTTTGAAGGGTTTGGAATAGGAAGTGCATCTCCTATTATAATGACTCAACCTAGGATGTGCGTCTCCTACGAATAAGATTGAAAGTCTTGGACTAGGAGGTGCATCTCCTAGGATTGATGGTTTAGAGTACGAAGTGAGTCTTCTATTGGAATGATTAAAACTAGGAAGTACGTCTCCTACGAGTGAGGTCGAAAGTCTTGGACTAGGAAGTGCCTCTCATAGGATTGGTGGTTTATATTAGGAAGTGCGTCTCTTATTAGAATGACTCAAACTAGGAAGTGTGTCTCCTACGAGTGAGGTTGAAAGGGTTTGAATAGAAAGTGCATCTCCTAGGATTGATGGTTCAGATTAGGCAGTGCGTCGCTCAATGGAATGACTCAAACTAGGAAGTGTGTCTCCTACGAGTGAAGTTGAAATTGTTGGACTAGGAAATGCATCTCCTAGGATTGGTGGTTCAGAGTAGGAAGTGTGTCTCCTACTGGAATAACTTAAACTAGGAAGTGTGTCTCCTACGAGTGAGGTTGAAAGACTTGGACTAGGAAGTGCGTCTCCTAGGATCAATTGTTCTGGTTAGGAAATGCCTCTCATATTAGAATGAATCAAACTAGGAAGTGTGTCTCCTATGAATGAGGTTGAAGGGTTTGGACTAGGAAGTGCGTCTCCTATTAGAATGGCTCAAACTAGGAAGTGTGTCTCATATGAATGATATTTAAAGTCTTGGACTAGGAGGTACGTCTCCTAGGATTGATGGTTCAGAGTAGGAAGTGCGTCTCCTATTAGAATGAACAGGGTTGACCCAAGCCAGGAAGTGCGTCTCCTACAGGTAAGGTTGAAAGACTCAGACTAGGAAGTGTGTCCCCTAGGAATAAATGTATATATTTGGAAGTGTGTTTCCTATTGGAATGACTCAAACTAGGAAGTGCATCTCCTACGAGTGAGGTTGAAAGACTTGGACTAGGAATTGCGTCTCCTAGGATTGATGGTTCAGAGTAGGAAGTGTTCTTCTACTAGTATGACTCAAACTAGGAAGTGTGTCTCCTACGAGTGAGGTTGAAAGGCTTTGACTAGGAAGTGCATCTCCTAGGATTGATGGTTCAGATTAGGCAGTGCGTCTCCCAATGGAATGACTCAAACTAAGAATTGTCTCTCCTATGATTGAGGTTGGAAGTCTTGGACTAGGTAGTGCGTCTCCTAGGATTTGTGGTTCAGAGTAGGAAGTGCGTATCCTACTGGAATAACTCAAACTAGGAAGTGCGTCTCCTACAAGTGAGGTTGAATGACTTGGACTAGGAAGTGCATCTCCTAGGATCAATGGTTCTTATTAAGAAGTGTGTCTCCTATTGGAGTGACTCAAACTAGGAAGTGCGTCTCCTACGAAGGAGGTTGATGGGTTTGGACTAGGAAGTGCATCTCCTATTAGAAAGCCTCAACCTAGGAAGTGTGTTTCCTACGAATGAGATTGAAAGTCTTGGACTAGGAGGTGCATCTCTTAGGATTGATGGTTCAGAGTAGGAAGTGAGTATCCTATTGGAATGGTTAAAATTAGGAAGTACGTCTCCTACGAGTGAGGTCAAAAGTTTTGGACTAGGAAGTGCCTCTCCTAGGATTGGTGGTTTATATTAGGAAGTGCGTCTCTTATTGGAATGACTCAAACTAGGAAGTGTGTCTCCTACGAGTGAGGTTGAAAGGGTTTGAATAGGAAGTGCGTCTCCTAGGATTGATGTTTTAGATTAGGCAGTGCGTCTCCAAAGGGAATGACTCAAACTAGGAAGTGTGTCTCCTACGAGTGATGTTGAAATTCTTGGACTAGGAAGTGCATCTCCTAGGATTGGTGGTTCAGAGTAATAAGTGCGTCTCCTACTGGAATAACTCAAACTAGGAAGTGCGTCTCCTAGGATCAATTGTTCTGATTAGGAAGTTCCTCTCTTATTGGAATGACTCAAACTAGGAAGTGGGTCTCCTACAAATGAGGTTGAAGGGTTTGGACTAGGAAGTGCATCTACTAGGATTAATGGTTCATATTAGGAAGTACGTCTCCTATTAGAATGGCTCAAACTAGGAAGTTCATCCCCTACGAATGAGATTTAAAGTCTTAGACTAGGAGGTACGTCTCCTAGGATTGATGGTTAAGAGTAGGAAGTGCGTCTCCTATTGGAATGGCTCAAACTAGTAAGTGCGTCTCCTATTGGAATGGATCAAACTAGAAAGTGCGTCTCCTACGAGTGAGGTCGAAAGTGTTGGACTAGGAAGTGCATCTCCTAGGATTGGTGGTTCATATTAGGAAGTGTGTCTCCTATTGGAATGACTCAAACTAGGAAGTGTGTCTTCTACGAGTGAGGTCGAAAGTGTTGGACTAGGAAGTGCATCTTCTAGGATTGGTGGTTCATAGTAAGAAGTGTGTCTCCTATTGGAATGTCTCAAACTAGGAAGTGTGTCTCATAAGAGTGAGCTTGATAGGGTTGGACTAGGAAGTGCATCTCCTAGGATTAATGGTTCCGGTTAGGAAGTGTGTCTCCTATTGGAATGACTCAAACTAGGAAGTGCATCTCCTACGAATGAGGTTGAAGGGTTTGGACTAGGAAGTGCGTCTCCTAGGACTAATACTTCAAATTAGGAAGTGTGACTCCTATTGGAATAGCTCAAACTAGGAAGTGTGTCTCCTATGGATGAGGTTGAAAGGTTTGGAGGGAATGTAACCAGGGGTTGGGGCGCTGTATCATTGAGAAAGAATGTAACCGCGGGTTGGTGCCCTGTACCACTAAGAAAGAATGTAACCAGGGGTTGGCGCCCTTTATCACTAAGGGGGAATATAATCAAGGGTTGGCACCCTGTATCAGTGAGAATGAATGTAACCAGGGGTTGGCACCCTGTATTACTAAGAGAGAATATGTTCAGGGATTGGCACCCTGTATTGCTGAGAGAATGTAACCAAGTGATGGCGCCTTGTATCACTTAGAGGGAAAGTAACTAGGGGATAGGATACCTTGTATGAAAATGGAACCTCACTAAAGATTAGTGTACCTTAGGTTGAAAAATACAGCTAGGGATTTGTGTACCCTATACTAAACATACGACTAGGGAGTGGTGTGCCCTATGTCAAAACAGAACCTCAACTAAGGACAGATGTACTTTATGCAGGAAAATGCAGTGGTTGATTATGTGATTATAGGCATATCTATAAAGAAAGAGCACAAAGTTTGAAGAATTTACCTTTGGTGACATTCGTCCTTTGAGAACGTCATTGCTACACTACTTTGTTTCCTGCTTCAAACAAAGAAAGATTTGCGAGTTTCAAAGTGGTGGTCGATTTGTGGCCTTGATACCCTGGGTAGTCTGAATTCGCGGCGACCTTCTGAAGAAGATCTGGTTCTTTCAGCGCGGTACTGAATTGCTAGGATAATCTTTATTGCTTTCTGGAGACCTTGGCTTTCTATTGTTGCCCCCGACTGTTTCGTACCCATATGTCACACACACTTTGGTGATTTTTTTCAAAAATCAATTTTGATTATCTTGCGCCCGGCATCAGTTTATGTCTGTGGTGCTATCAACTTTACCCTAGCGTCCTTTTCAATTTCTTCGAAACACTTTGTTCAGCTTATCTGAGGAAATCACAGTTGGATTTGTGCCATTGTCAATGTCATGTATGCCCCACATAATTTATTTTGCACTTCCGAGAAACGATGACCAATTTTACGGCTCTTTCTTTGTTGGATTTCTAGGCAAATAGACCAGCAAACTTTTCTCTTTGGAAATTCCGTTTGCCTGAACCCTTGGATCTTGTTTAACTTCAATAACTTATTGTGCATGTTGCTCCCTGGGTATGTCCTCTTTGATGTGCTAGGATAGACAGTTCGAAGCTGGTGCAGATGTTGAAATCATTTCTTGTTTGTTTTAACAGAGACTGGCTCAAAATAATAATGCAAATGGACACAATGACGTGATGTAAAAGTGAAAAGAAATAGTGTTTAACTGAAAATGCTACTTTAGGGAAAAATAAAGAAAGAAGGGAATCTTTTGAATGTGGTAGCAAAAGTTAATGATCATGACATGCATTTTGAACTGAGCGGCCGCATCTACCAACCAATTTGCCCTTTCTTCCTGTTGTTATTTTTCGTGTTTGAAGTTGGCCTCTTTGTGCCAATCATTTGCAACAAATCACAGCTCATCTTCGACCAGCAGTACCCCGAAAGGTTTTCACCAACCAACCTCTATCATTTATTTATATCTACTTACCATCGCCTTACAGTGTCCATGAGGGTTTTCACCTATAAGGCTCTCTCATTTTCATTCATTATCTTTTTTTTTTCTTTTTTCTTGCCAGAAAATTGACATTTATTCTATGTCGTGTGACAACTGTTTCTTATTGTATGCTTCCGATGGCATTCTAAAAGACTAATTGGAAGGATTTATAACTCTTGGAATTGACTCTTCATAAAAACGTAAAAAAATATCTGCCCATATTTAGATACTGGGGATTTTTATTTTTGATTTTGTTAGACTGAACCCTAGTGTAGAGCTGCCTACATATCCTTTAAAGGAATCAATTCAAACCTATTTCAAACTAACACGAAAGGTTTCTTTGTTGTTTTTTTTTCTTTTTCTTTTCTATTTTCCTTTTCTTCTCTTTTTTCTTAATAAATCAAATTGTCCTAGCTCCCATTTTCTAGTAGCATGGATCTTCGATTCTTTTTTTTTGACTCTATACTCGATTCCAAAAGAGGGGGGTCAAAGAAAAATTAAACAAGCTCAAAATGGGTGACGAAGGGTATAAAGTATTTAGGTAGCAGAAAAATAGCCTCCCAGCTCAAGAATGCCAAGCATACTATCTCTTCTGAGGTTCGGTATTAATGGACATGACTGTCTTCGTGGTTTTGCCTTGATGTGAAATGATGAACTTCAATACCAACTAATGCATTTTAAATTCCCTGGAGTGTACCTTCTTTGGAGATTCGGGTCATCTTCCCTAATATGATTAGATTATGGCAGGTCATGTCCAAAACACTTTTACTGATTAGTCCAACCAAACTTCAAAACTTTTAATTATCCTTAAGCCAGTTTTCATGATAGGTTTGGGATAAACAACTTTAACCTTTACGAATATGACTACTTCGGTTCCATGTGATCTTGATACGGGTTTATCATCAAGGTTTTTCAACCTGTTACTTGTCCCCCACGTGTTTTTCGTCAATTCAATTCAAGATTGGACAAGCTTTCTAAAATCTAGCCAAAAACTCCGCATGCATGTCATGTCACTAAAATTGGCGTGAAAAGAAATATATATATACAAGAAGAACTAAACTCAATGCATTAAAATGACACAAAGAAGAGAAAAAAAGAAGTTGCATTTCATTGGTTAAAGGATAGAGAGGTTTGATGACAGGACAAACAAACCACATCTAGATCATAACCTCGAAAAAATCCAGATGATAAAAACTGTGACAAAATAAGTTACCAAGACTCATTCCCGGCAAGGAAGGGAGTGACTTTCCAATTATCAAGCGCAACATCTTAGCTACGAATTTGCACACCAGTATCAAACAGGACCTTCAACAATTTTGATTGTCGTCCAGTCAGTGGACATGTTCTTGACATTTTTTACCAAACCGTCCCCCCTATTCTTTATCATTGTAAATCATCCAAACATTGTGTGCTTTGTCATGACATTTAGGGTTCCATTATCTTGGACCACGAGCATCCCTTCATGAATAATCATTTCTATTTCCTTTTTCAAAGCCCGACAATCCTCAGCGTTATGCCCCTAGACATTAGAATGGTACACGCACTGTACATCAGGGTTAAAACCTTTTGCATATGGATCAGGAACATACCCTTGAAGCGGCTCAATCATTCCAAAACATTTTAACCTTTCAAAGAAACATGTGTAGGCTTCTACGATTGGCATGAAGTTGTCCCTCTGCTTATGTTCCCTTTCATACTCTTGTTTTGGACGAGCGTTGTAGAGTGATTGAGGGTTGTGATATCACGGATGAAGGTATGTTAAATATGGGATCCGCTTATGTTGGCGATTGGACGGTTTGGCATAAGATTGAGTTCCATACTGTGGAGCAAATGAGTATCGTGGATCCGGGGGTTAAGATGCTTCCTTTTAGCCTCGTTTTGCCCCTGATGCCATCATGTTCTTCCTCATCATTCTTCTTTTGGTTAACACGGTTGTCCAACATATTCTGGATTTCTTGGGTAGCTTCTTTGAGAGCCGCTTGACTTATAATTCGAATACTAGGTCCATTCTCGACCGTTTCTCCTATCTTGATCATTGGCAAAAGGTCTGCCCTTTGCAGACATCATATTTTGAAAATAATCAGGATCATGAGCCTTAAGGTAGATAATGATTAACTCATGGTCATCTATGGGTGGTTTAACTCTAGATGCTTGCTCTCTCCACCTAGCAGAACACTCCCTGAAGCTTTCGGTCGGCTTTTTCTGGCGCAATATCAATGTTGTACTGAAATTATTTGACGAATGCCTTGGCCATGTCGTCCCAAACATGCCAGTGAGAGATATCTTGGTCAATGAACCATTCAGAGGCTACCCCTACTAGATTATCCCTAAAATAAGCCATCATCAACTCTTCTTTTCCTCCTGCAGACCTCAGCTGGTTGCAGTACCTTTTCAAGTGGGCGATGGGGTCGCCGTGTCCATCATATTTCTCAAATTTTGGTGTCTTGAACCCTGGGGGTAAATGGATATGAGGAAACATGCACATATTACTGAATGAGACATTTTTGTGACCACCTAGTCCTTGTATGTTCTTTATGTTCTGCTCAAGACTTTTCATTTTCCTTACCATCTCATCTGGCTCTCTTGTCTTTACAGCTTTTTCAGTTTTTGCAGGTAGTTCATAATGTGAGGTCTTATTGTGTGGAGCCGAAAGCTTAAAAGCCATATCTTGAGAGTAGTATTGGTTATCATAAGCATGATATAGTGACTCGATATTTTCCCCTGTCACAGGATTTGGTGGGGGGATTGTATGCACTGGTGTGCCAAACATGACAAGAGGTGTTTCCTAACCGGTGCGACAGGAGGTCGCACATTGGCGATACCAGAGGAGACAGGGAAGTTGTAGTTTGGCAAATACCCCGGAGGTAGAATGTGATCGCTCGTTGCTGGGAGTGGTGGTTGGGTAGCCAGGGGTATCGTGGAAGTTCCCTCTGAGGGACCCTTAGGCGGAAGCTGACCGGAGACCCAAGCCTGATATACATAAAATAGTTGATGTTTCAATCTTCTTACTTCCTCCGACTCTTGCTCAAGTGATTGACCGTGGGGGTCGTCACTGACCAACTCAATTTCATCATTGTTAGCCATCGGTACCTTTCCTTTAGATCTGGTGAAGTAATTATGTGTTGCCAGTTTCACCACAAACCAACCACCTTAAGTTTACTAGATAAGAGACAAGAAATGTGTTAGGGTTAAACATTTTACAGATATGAATAACACGTAATATGTCATGCTCCTAACATTATCATTGCCTCTAACATGCTTTCGGAAGGCTTCATGTTTCATTCCGGCTTATAAGTGCTGCATATTGATGCTCTTATTTATTCCTCATTGTTTTCGCTTTTCTTTTACACCTCGCCTTATTTTAGAGCCGTTAAAAAATATTTCGATCGAACCTCTTGGGGTTGCCTACGTATCATGTCGCTGCATGAATCAGATCGTTACGTAGTTCAACGACATGGCCATTTTTTTTTAATTTACAAAATAAAGTTTTCCCTTTTTTTTAATGTACAAAAAACAACATCTTCTTGGTTCATTTTCGAATTTTCTAAAACAAATTCTTTTTCATTGATATTCGATTTTTTTTTCTTTTTGATACAAGACAAAAGGAAAACTACATAAATATACAACCTAAAAGGAGAATATTCAAACAAGACCGGACTCGACTCAAAAAAAATTAAATAAAAGGCAAACAAAAAGACTCAGACACCAACAGACTCTTACAAACTCGTTGACTACAAATGAACAATCAAAGTGGACTGCCAACTAAACGAAAACTCTGATCTCTGCATGAGAATCCACTGGCATCATTGTAGTAGAGGTGATTATTCTTACGGCTGACCTCCCATATCATTGTATATGCGCTTTATGTCTGTGGCAGTATGGCGTGCGAAGATTGGCGCTACTGTAGCAAATTGCTCTCGGGTCAAATCTTGACAACTCACACACCCTGGAGCGGTATAAGTAACCACCTCATAGACCTTCCTTCTAATATGCTCCTGGCTTTGACTTAAAAACTGGATCTGTCGCTCATGGTTATTGGCTATGTCTTATATATCCGCCTCGCGTTGTAATACTAGATTCAGCTGATCCTTGACCCTTGCTAGCTCTTTCTCTATCTGGTTCTTACTTGATTCTGCAGGCCTGGCCCGAGCCCTTAGATCATGGATGATAAGGTTGTAATGCATTTCTTCGTGCTTTGGAATGGCCGGTTGTTTCTGAGTAGCGGCTTCTATTCTTGCTTGCCGAAGCTGTTCATGAAGCTCTTGAACCTCATGTATAAATCTGGTTTTCTTCTATTTAAACTCAGTATACTGCAAATACCTATTCACCATGACGATACTTATATCCCTACGTAGTTCGCGGATGATAGATTCATAGTCTCTTGCTATTTCCTCCCTGGCATGCCCCACTCTTGTTTTGATTTCAGTCTCCCATTCTATCGTGCTCTTTAGAATTGTCTATTTCCTAGATCCAAAAGCATCTTGGTCATAAAACCACTCAAAATATGGAGGGTATAACTCTCCTCGATCTTGATCTTCCACTATAGTGTGAAATTCAAGCACCTTAATTTCATTCCAAACCTGCTTAGCATAAGCCTCACGAACAGGATCCTCTGATGTTACCTCCCACACGAATCTTTGCATGTGCTCCACTCTAGACACGAGTTGCTTTCTACCTAATTGGCATAGGGCTGTCATAGGCACATATGGATGAGAACCCCGAAGACCCATCAAAATAAAAAACGAATGGTGGTAAGACATGTATATGACCTCTTTTGGTGAGAACGAGTGGTCTTTCCATGTGATTCCAGTAGCAGTCAACTTCTGAAGATACCCCCTCCATGCTTCGACGCCCTTGGGGAAGCTACTAACTTCGGTCAAAACTTTAGACCTATCTTCAAGCTCATTGTTGCACCAATGGACGCTAAAATTTACCCGTACGGGATGAAGGAGAAGGTGCTCTAAAAACCATATCTGGATTATGATGTTACATCCCTCAAATAAATCTTCCCCTTCCTGACATTTGGTTAGGGAACGCTAAATATCTTACAATACCATAGGAATGATAGTGACATCCTTTTCATGCAATAAAGAGGTAACTGCTCCAGATAATTGAATATCATTATTTTTGACATGCCTCGGGAAAACCATCATCCCTAGAAATTCCACTAGGAATGCTCTCCGCCCATGGCTTTGCCAAGCTTTGTATCCAATTTTATTATCAAGCTCTTTACCGTGCTTTGAAAATCCAACTAGACATCCATATCTGTCGTACAAGAAGTCCAATCGAACGTGCCCTCGTTCCACACTTACTATTTTATTTTGGCTGATTGGCATCTGCTCAAGGAACTTACTGCTACTGACATCCCTTGGGGCCAAGGGTGTCTTCTTCCGAAGCTCATCATCGATCTTTGTGTATCCAGCTAACTCCTCCAAAGTGGGAGTCATTTCAAAACCATTAAAACGAAATATGTTGTTATTAGGATCCCAGAAATTCACCAACGCCTCGATTAAGTCCCTCCTTGGGTTGATCTCCATAATATTCACATTGTTACCCAGATGGTCCTTTATATTTTTCTGCTCACAAACGCCCCATACTTTTCTACCATTTCCTCATCAATCGGGGAGTTATATGCAAAAAGCCAAACTTGCAAGGGCTCATCATCTTTTTGCTTTTTATCGGGTCTTCCACTTACTGGATTCATATCTTTCCTGGATAACTAAAAATGTGAGGTCATGTCCGACTATAAACTCGAAGAAATGACACCAAGCAGACTTTTGGATAAGACAATTAACGAACTTCTTAGTGGAGAATTACTCGTATTGAAGGATCAACCAAGTAAGACCCAACTCATCAGACTTGGTTGATATGCCATATTTGGACAAAAAGGACCAGACTCTAGAATGACTAAACATGTATCTCAATAAGACATGATAAAACCGACCGTTCGAGGACCCAATGATAAAAGGTGACAAAAGGGACAAGATGGTTATTCTTATGACAATTATTTTTCAGTACTTTGAAAGCGAGTAGAAGCAGACAAAAATTTATTCTTTTACAAAAACAGCCATTTGGTACTTCCCAAACGTTTTAAGGTTGACTCAGAAAATATGGTCGGAAATAAAGGACAACACATCAAAAATGTGAAAATAAATAAACAAAATGAATCCTTTGCGAAAATAGCTCCTCGACGCTTCCAAGGAAGGTTGTCCCGGCAAAATGGCCGGAATACAAAGGCAAAACAGTAAAGGATTACCAAAAATAGCAAAGTTTTCCGAAAATTTTATGCACATGCAGAATTTTATGATTTTTTTAAATTATTTTTTGAAAAATGTGGGCTGAACCCGATGGAGGTTGCCTATGTATCTCACTTCCGGTGAGAATCAAACTCACGTAGTTTGATAAAATCGAGTATTTCTCTTTTGATTTTATGAAAATTAATCTTTACACCTCACGCCAGACTATTATAAAATCTTAGTAAAAAATGATTATTTGTACTAAACTAAGAGAATGTTTTTTTTAATATTTCCGCTCAACTAATTTTCTAAATCCAGTCAACAATGTAAGCAAGCCTAACAAATGATGTAGCAAGTAGCATATAAGTGAACATGATGGTCTCAAAGAGGTTACCTGTCTTATACGGACCGGGCCCATGTGCCGAGTTTTCGCTATGACAAATGCACGTGATGAAAATAACGGGAACATACTAGGGATAGCCAGGCATGTGGCTTGTTTTTCTAGGTTTTAATACTCCTAGGGAATAGGGTGTATCTAGACTGGCCCTAAAACGAGCGGACAACTCGAGTTGGGAAGGGGTAGCGTACCGGGAGCAATACTTCCCCGTCTTAACTACTGGACCCTCCCCATTCTTAAATACGGGTGACTAATAATCCTTCACGGAGAGCCCAGACCCACTGGTTTTATCTCAAAAGAAGAACGCGGCGCGTATCCGTGATTCCCAGAGTTGTGTTCTGAAGACTCATAGGGGGTGCGCAACAAGACAGTTTATATGTACAATGCAACAATATCAAAGCGGTAAAAAGCGGACAAGTAACACATTAAACACAAATAAATCACAACATATACAAAATTAGTAAGGCCAAATAAAAGTCAACATGTACAAGCTCGAATTATGGTTATCCCCAGCGGAGTCGCCCGAGTTGTCACACCCCTTTCCTACCCCAAAATAAGATATATGTGTTATGGATCATTGTGGATTAAACGAGTTTTTTCCATTTGAAGTCACCAATTTGAGTAGGGATTATTTTATTTACAGAGTCACCACTTGGAATTGATTTTCAGTGTTCCAAGTCACCTTTTATTTGAATCCCTAGTCAAAGGAATGTTTGACTCAATTATTATTGGTCTATGAAAATAAAGTCCGAGTAAGGAATTATGTTGAACGGGGAGAAGGTGTAAGGCATTCCCTGATTCCCGTGGTTCTAGCACGGCCACTTTATTAACTACATTTGGCTTAAATTAGTTTTGGACAAACTGTGATTCATATGATTTTCATGTTTTACGTATCCGCTGTTATTTCTTGATTATAATAATTATTAAAAAATGATTTTCGATAAATTACATTGTCATAACCACGCTACGCAAGTGAATGCGTGATCGAAAAACAAAATTAATTAACTTATCATAATTACGCCTCGCAAGTGAATCCGAAATTATGAGAGTCAATTATTTATAGTACTTTTGTGAAATTACTACATATAAGAAAATTAATTCTTCAATTTTTTAAAAAAAAAAGTCAACTATCTCACTACGCAAGCGAATCCGCAATTTTAGCAAAGTATTAATTAAAAATTAACTTAAAACTAATGAGTATGGCATGAGCTTATTAAATTAATTTATTAAGTGTTAAACATCATGCTCCACAAGCGAGTCCGTGAATGAAAAAGTTAAAGCGCGTCTACTAGTTGCCAAACATTAAATTAATTAAGTGACTAAGTTCTTAAATCAATATACGATATATTTCTGTGAAGTACCAATCCAAGGGGTGAAACGTTGAAAGTTCAGCCATATTTAACTTCAATTAGTAAATTTACTTATCTCAAATCTATTCAAATCGTTAGAACCCAACTGTTACGTTCATCCTTCCTTTCAAGATTAATTCATGGTTCTCTTATTAGTTAATGAGCAAACAATTAGCAAAATAATATTTTATATGCTTGTGAACATTATACACACCGGAGAATCATATGAATGAAAATTGTATAAAAATGCAACAAATTTATATTAATCATATTAAAGAAATTTAAAGCAAAAGAAAGCTAATCAATAATTGTATTAGAATGTCACCAACTTCCATGAAACCATGTAGCTATGAATGTCAGCAAAGGGACAATGACAATACATGATGGAAATATTTAAGTAAACTTCAACATGTGACAGATTATTACCAAGAACTTTTAGTGAAGTAAAACTAATTCTTTTCTTAAGAGGGACTGTTGCAACTACACTCAAAATTAATATGTATGAACTTAAAACTACATTTTTCTAATTCTTTTGTCGCATACTACAGTAACTCAAGTCATTCATATATTATACCCAATAATAATGAATCACTGCAGTTAAATAATCTAAAATACCAGGTGCAACTCTAGCCCGTGGAGTCCAACATTTATTCACTTGTTTTGTCAACAGAAATCACACAAGGTAATGACATAGCGATAGCACATCAACATATTCATGTCTTCATTTCAAGCCAAATCAAATTACATTAAGAAAGAAAAAATAGAAGAGTACCTAAATACAGAAACTGGAAGCAGTGAGGAAACTTGCTTGAAAAGGAAAATGGACAGCAATCCCAGCAAGAACGAACATCAATTCAACAACCCAAAAATATGTGTTAAAAGTGTTCAAAAATATGCCCTTTAATTGAAAGAAAGACCTCATCTTTATAGGAGAGGAGAATGTCACGACTCAAATCCTAACTCAGGTCGCGATGGTGCCCAACGCCGCCGTCAGGCAAGCCAACCATTATCTACTAGTGATTTCATGTAGTTTACCAGAAACATTTTTCAACACTTGCTTAACTTAGTTTTGAGACATTAAGTAGAAACGGATAAGTTAGGCAAATTTTATGCAAAATAAATAATCATCAAGTCATAATTAACGATTACATCCAAAATAAAGTCTAGTAGCGTGTGAGTGTTAGGAACTAGTGTCACAAGTCTACAGGCATCTAGTAGATAATATCAAAAGAATGAAAGTTTGTCCTACTGTCTGAGTAAGTATGGACAGAAATAACAAAAGAATAGCTCCAAAGTGTTTTTGGAAACCGCCAAGAAGAGCAGCTCACTATGAAGCCTCGACTAGTAAAACTCAGGAACGAGCTCCGGACTGGAACCCAGATGCACCTTCCTCAGAACATGTACAATTAAGTACAGACCGTAGCATGAGTACATAAGCAATATGTACCCAGTAAGTATCCCGCCTAATCTCGAAGAAGTAGTGACGAGAGGTGGATTTGACACTTACTAGGGTCCAAATGGTGTATTTATGTGATAATCTAAAAGAGGACAATAAGTAAGCATGTATAGTAAGAAAATAGATATCGAATCGTAATAAAATCCAAATATGTAGTGAAGCATAAATTTTCAAGTTTTCAGTTCGATCCTCCAGGATAATTCACAGCTCAACAGTCATAAATAATATCAGGCAAATAGCATGCACAGAATAAGGACATCGGGCCTGGACCAACATAATAATAATAAATGTACACTGCCGCAGGGTCGAACGGCGCGAACCATAGATGTATCGATCAACCTGCTGTGGCGTACGATCCCCTCCCATGAGAGTAGAGGAAAGAATCACTCCGCTTGCGGGATATAAATTGCGAAACGGTCGCATGCAAACACAACATCTTTCTTTCAATTCATTTCAAATAACAATTCCTTTAAAACATCAAATTCTCGGTTTTCTTAAAAACAAATTTGCATACAATGAAGTTACAAAGCATATAACTCAAGTTAATGGAATTCACATGACATTGTGTGGGCCTAACTATCCGGACATAACAATAATAGTCACTATGCATGGGTTGTCGTCACCTCGCACATATGTAGTCCCCCACAACAATAACACGTAATCATTTAATTCACTTATGGGGAAAATTCCCTCTTACAAGGTTAGAAAGGATACTTACCTCGTGTCAAGCCTACTTTCCGGGTCAAGAACGCACCCGGAACTCCAAATTCGTCGCCAAGGACTCGAAGCTAGTCAAATATTGCATAAATAAATCAATCTATACTCAAAAGTATGAAATTTCTCTTTTTAAATGATTATTTCAACCTAAATTGCAAAATCCCAAAATACGCCCCGGTCCCACATGCTCAGATTCCAAGAAAATTTTGAAGGAAACTATCACCCATGGCCTAAGGATCAATATTATATAGTTTTTGTTTGATTCCTCAACGAATTTCTTGGTAATTTCTCATTTTTTTCAAAAACCTAAGTTTTTACTCTAACCCATGGTTTCAACTAATTGTGGTGTTAATATACCTAACAATTCAAGTAATAAGCCAAATTCATAGTAGGAATTACTTACCTCACTGTAACGACCCGACCGGTCATTTCTTGCTCTAGCGCGTCGTTCAGCGGTTTGAAGTCGTGAAAAGCTTTGTTAAGGTATTATGACCTGTGGGCGTGGTCGGAATCGAATTCCAGGAAGTCTAGAATTGATTTAGAAAGAAAATTCTCATTTCGGAAGCCTGAAGTTGGAGAAATCAACTAAGAATTGAATTTTGAGTAAACGATCTCTGAATCAGGATTTGAAGGTTCCAGCAGGTTCGTATGATGACTTCGGACTTGGATTTATGTCCGGATCAGGTTTTCGATAACCCGGGAGCATTTCGGCGTATATTGTGGAAGTTAGCATTTAAGAATGATTTCATGAATTTGGGCTTGACGTGCATATCAGTCAGGTTGATGTTCGTTTGGGATTCCGAGTCTGCGACTAGCTCGGTATGGTGATTCTGGAATTGGGAGCGTGATCAGAAGTGAATTTGGATATCCGTAGGTCATTTTGGAGTCATTTGGCTAAATATAGGAATTTGAAGGTTTTGGGGAAATTCGTTCGGAAGTGGAGGTTTTGATATCAAGGTCGGAATACGATTCCAGAAGTTGGAGCATGTCCGTAATATTTAATATGACTTGTGCGCAAAGTTTTAGGTCAATCAGACATGATTTGATAGGTTTCGGCATCAGATGTAGAAGTTTGAAATTCTATGTTCTTAAAGAATTGGATTTGAGTGCGATTCGTGATTTCAGCGTTGTTTGATATGATTTGAGGGCTCGAGCAAGTCCATGTCATGTTTTGGGACAGGTTGGTGTGATTGGACTAGGTCCCAGGGGCCTCGGGTGGATTCCGAGTGGTTAGCAAATCAAAAGTTGAAGTTGGAAAAATGGCTGAAGCTGCTGTCATCTGGTGCAACCGCACCTGCGAGGCTTTGAACGCAGGTGCGGCGTGGGCGCCGCAGGTGCGAGTGTGGGCTTGGCTTGGCTGGGGACCGCAGGTGCGATGGATATTCCGCACCTGCGAGGCCGCAGGTGCGGACAGTGGGGCGCATGTGCGATTTGGGCTGAAGTTGAGGAAAATCGCAGGTGCGGGAGTTTTGGTCGCACTTGTGGTATCGTAGGTGCGGAGGAAGGACCGCAGATGCGAAAACATGTCTGGGCAAAATATTTTAAAATCGGGTTTGTCCCATTTCTCTCTCATTTTTCATTTGGTTGAGACGATTTTGGAGAGCTTTTCAAGGGGATTTTATCAAGGATCAGAGGTAAGTTGTTTCTACTTATTTCTAAGGCTAAATACAAGATTATATGCATGATTTGATATGGGAAATTGTGGGGAAATTGGGGTTTTTGAAGAAAAACCTAAAAAAAGTGAAAATTTGGATTTTTAGCCACGAATTAAGCATGAATGTTTGAGTAAATTATATGTTTGAGTTAGTAAATCTATGGGTAGAATATATCTTCGAGAATTTTGGATTTCCGGGCATGTGCGCCCGAGGGCATTTTGGTCATTACTCCGAGCGGGGTTGGGAAAGTACATAATCTGAATTTGTTGTGAGTAGTAGGATGATTTTTCATCGCTTTGTCATTTATGTGGTAGTTTCGAAGCGCTGTGCGTCCGTTGGAGTCATCAGAGGGGCTTGGAAGCCGGTGTTGGAATTTCGGAGCAAGGTAAGTCTCCTTTCTAACTTTGTGATGGGGAATCATCCCCCTAGGTGAATTAATTCAATACATGTTATTATCTTCGGGGGCTACGCGCACACTAGGTGACGGGAGTCCGTGCGTAGATACTATTATGCCATGTTCGCGTAGTCTAGGACCCACTAGCATGCCTTACGTGTTATACCTTAAAATCTGCATGTAATATTAAACTGCTAATATAATCGAAGACGTAATTGAATACCTAAAAGAAAGCTAGAGTTCATCTTCTTGATCTTCTAAAAAAATAATTTATCTCTCTATGGATAATTGTGTACTTGGACTAGGTTTTATCGTGCATTAAACTTGACAAATGAGTTTATAAAACAAACGATTTCAAAACCTATGTTTCATGTTTCTTTTAATAAGGATTCTACCACTTCCCTGAGAAAAAACTATTTTCTTTATAAAATGTGGATTTAATGTGTGGAAGTGTGTCAACACTAGAATCGCAGGTATGGTTCGTGATCGAGGGAAGCTTTATAGTAATTCAGTATAAATGTGTCAGCACCCGAGTCGCAGGTATGATTCACGAGCAGGGGAAGCTTTATAATATTCAGCATAAGTGTGTCAGCACTCGAATCGCAGGTATGATTCGTGATCGAGGGAAGCTTTATAGTAACTCAGTATAAATGTGTCAGCACCCGAGTCGCAGGTATGATTCGCGAGAGGGGGAAGCTTTATAAAATTCAACATAAGTGTGCCAGCACTCGAATCGCAGGTATGATTACCGATGGAGGGAAGCTTTATGGTAATTTGGTATAAATGTGTCAGCACCCGAGTCACAGGTATGATTCGCGATAGGGGGAAGCTTTACGACTATTCAGTGATTAGATATTCCTTCGACTCTGGTCCATTGTCTTATCCTTGTGTGCGCATGACTATTTGGTACGGTTTTATTGGTATTGGACTGACATGTATTTGGGAAAAATGAAAGTGTACTTTGTTGTTTATTCTCGGTAGTTACCTGGATTTCTGTACTTGATACGTATTCGCTGCTCACTTTCTTACATGTCTACTGTATTTCACCATATTATGTCATATACTATATTGTTGGACCCTAGTGCGTGTCAAATTCGACCTCTCGTCACTACCTCTCTGAGGTTAGGCGGGCGACTTACTGAGTACACATTGTTTTTGTACTCATACTACACTTGTTGTGCATTTTATTGCACAGGTACATTCATAGCAATGTGGAGGATTCGGAGACTTAGGCGAGCTGCATCATCCGGAGGTGATCCGAAGCTGACAGAGTCTTCCTTTAGACTGTACTTATTCATATTTTTAAATTTCCTTGTCCAGTTGTATTTCGGTCAGGCTTTGTAATAATTGTATAAATTCTTAGAAATTGCTCATGTACTTGTGACACCGGGTTCTGGGATATGTACTGGGATAATTGTTTAAGTGAAATCTTTATATCACTGTTTTAAATAACAAAATTTTATTCGTTGTCATATTTTAATGTACAAAAATTTATTTATTTGATTATGAAATGCAAGGAAAGGTAACTGTTTCGAAAATGCTAAAACATGAATGTATTTCAACTAATTAAGGATTTGGCTTGCCTGACAGTGGTGTCCGGCGCCATCACGACCTATGGATTTTGGGTCGTGACACTCACAGTAGCGAGGTCGAATACCCTACTTGCATGCTCTCAAAATCGCCCAAGAATGAAGAAAAATGTTCAAAAATGGCTAAGTCCCGTGTTTAAAACGAAGTGCACTGTCTACAGGCTTTTCGTACCTGCGGCTCGAGGACGCCACCTTCGATCTTGCATCTGTGAGAAAAATCTCGCACCCGCGGAGAAGGGGAAGGTGTCCTGGTTTCGCACCTGCGGAGCGAAGTCCGCACCTATGACTCTGCATATACGGAAAGGGATCCGCACCTGCGGCAATTGGCGACTCCCTCAGGAGTCGCACCTGCTACGATCTGGTGCACCAGCAATCATTTTAGGTTGTTTTTTGCCTCGCTCGATGCCCGAATAGCATCTGGGCCCACCCGAGACCCCGTCCAAATATACCAACAAGTCCTAAATCATAATACGGACTCACTCGAGCCTGCACAACGTCCGAAACAACGCTAAATGTAAAAATCATACCCCACAACCTGTTGGATCAAACATAAGAACTTCAAGTTCTTTGAATTCGCTAACAATACGTCGAACCTATCCGTACTACTCGGAATGACACCAAATTTTGCAAGCAAGTCATAAATGACATAACGGAACTATTCCCGGTCTCAGAATTCCGTTCGGACCTCGATAACACAAAAAACACATTTCAAACCTCAATTTTAACTTAAGGACATTCTTATTTCACCATTTGGCGCCGAAACGCTCCCGGGTCATCCAAAACCTGTTCCGAACACACGCCCATGACTCCGGGGTCGTTTACCAAAAATGTTTACTAAATTCAAACTTGGCCTTTAAGGTAAACCTTAAAGAACTAAGTGTTCCTATACTACTCCAAACTCCTCCAAACCTCGAACTACCCATCCCCGCAAGTCATAAACCAGTAAAAGCAGCTACGAGGAGTCTCATATAGGGGCACGGGGTCCTAGAACACAAAATGACCGGTCGGGTAGTTACAGAGAAAGACTCTTGGGACAGATTTATTTTGCCAAAAATATGTCCAAAATGATAACTTTTTGACTAAAAATCTGTCCAAAACCAAAAATCTAACTAAGAAACAATATTCTTTACCAACTGTGGATAAGTTTTTGGAGTATTATGCTCCAAATAGTCCCAAACAGTAAATCACAACCAAAACATATACCCTACACTCAAGTAGCTTTCAGATTTTATCAATAATAGTAACACCCTACTGATTCCAAAACAAAACTAGGTATTAATACATGTAACTAAACTTCAACACATAAACTATTAACCAGCGTGGGCAAACAAAGCTCATCGATTAAAGCCAAGTGTGATGACCCCAAGGGTCATCTTATGAATTAAGACTCCATTCTTGACTCATATGCCTTAAAAAGATTATATTATTTACCTCGATTTGTGTGCGCAGTCCGGGCATGAATCCGTAAAGCCTTTATGTGAAAATATAAGAAATAATAATTTTTAGAGTTAAAATTTTGATTTTAGTTGACTTTGGTCAACATTTTGAGTCACCGAATCTGGATCTGTGTTTCGATGATCCCGGGAGGTCTCTAGTAAAATATGGAACCTAGGCATATGGCCGGAATTGAATTCCGAGGTCCCTAGATTTAGAAATCAATTTTTGAAGAAAATTGTTGTGCTGGATTTTAATTAAATAAAGAAATGAATTAATGTTGGAACTCGTTGGTATTGGGCCCATATTTTGGTTACGGAGCCCGGTATATGTTTGTTATAATGTTTAAGTCCTATTTGTAAAATTTGGTGGAAATCGGAGTTTATTTGACATGATTCGGATGTCCGGTTGAAAAGTTAGTGAGTTTGAAGTGTTCTTGAGAAATCATGAGTTCTGATGGGAAAATTCATAGTTTTAAGTGTTATTTTGTGATTCGATCGCACGAGCAAGTCCGTATGATATTTTTAGAATTGCATGCATGTTTGGGTTGCTCGGGTGAGTTTTGCATAGACTACAGAGTGTATAGACTTAGAAAAATATAACTGATGCATCTGGTGTCTGATGCTGGCCTCTGATCTCGCAATTGCAAGATCAGGCTTCGCAATTGCAAAGGTGACATGCCTGGTAATTGCGAGAGCATTTATCGCAAATACGAATAGGCCTGGGAAGGCCATCCTCGCAAATGCGACCTCCTGCCTGCAAATGCGAAGGGCCAGTTGTCGCAAATGCGACATATTTGTCGCAAATGTGAAAGTTGCAGATATGCAAGGGGTTCGCAATAGTGATCTCGCAAATGCAAAGCTCCACTCGCAATTGCAACATCTGCAGCCTGTTAAGTTGGGACATAGACGGGATTTTCACCCATTTTTCAAGTCTCTCATACCCTAAACCTCCATAGGCGATTTTCCAAATCATAGGTAAGTGATTCCTAACTAATTCCTTTCAATCTCTTGCAACTTTTAACGATGATTTCAACCTAGAATCTAGAGTTTTCATGGAAAAAATTGGGACTTTTTGGTAGAACTTCGGAATTTCGAAATTTGGGAATTTAAATCTCGAATTGAGGTCGGATTCCAAAACTAATTGTATAGACAGATTTTGGTCCGAACCTTGAGTTTGGACCAAGCGGGCCCGGGGGCGATTTTTGTTTTTTGATAGGAAAACATAGGAAAACCATGATTTTTCATTAAAGTTAATTCCTTTAGCACTAATTTTGGTAGGAAAATATATTCATGTTTTACTGGTTACAAATAAAGACTGGAATACTCACTGTTTTACTGTTGTCATTTCATATTCCACTATAACTGTTATTTAAATTGAAACTTGGGAATTTTCGTAAGAATTGGCTATAGATGAGATCTGGAAAAGTCAGCTGAGTTATTTTATTAATTGCTGCAAGTTATGGGCTATTTAATTCAGTATACCATTCTTGCTTTATTATACATCATATTCAGGTTATATTATAAATGCCCCCGTCGCAGCCTCGTCACTACCTCGTTGAGGTTAGCCTCGACACTTACCAATACATGGGGTCGGTTGTACTGATACTGCACTCTGCACTTCTTATGAAGAACCAGGTTCCGGCCAGAGTTGATTTTCGAGTAGTAGTTGATCGTTCGTACAGAGACACGGGGTAGATCTGCTGGCGTTCGCATATTCCTGGAGTCTTCTCCATATTATTTTAGTTACTATTTTATTTCATTCAAAACAAGTATGTATTTCCTTTCAGCCAAATACTTGTAGAATTCTTTAGTAGTTCGTGAATTGTGACTCCAAATCCTAGGTAGCTAGACATTTGTATTAGTTTCGAGTTCGTTTCATTATTTCACACATTATTCTAGATTCATTTATAGGATAATATTAGACGTAGTATTATGTTTTAATTGTTTTAAATGTTGAATCCCTCTAACATTGGCTTGCCTAGCATGTATGGTGTTAGGCGCCATCACGATCCCGAGGGTTGAGAATTTGGGTCATGACACCAAGCAGAACACGCGCTATCGGTGAAGCGATTTATCAAACCAACTAGACAAACATAATCAGAAACGGATTAAATAAAGAAACAAGACAAAACTTAATTCTAAACTAAAATCCAAGAAAGCAAAAAAAAAATAATAATGGGGCAGAGGATTAGGATTTTACCATATACTCGAGTGACCGGGCAATGGCGAAACAATGATGATAGGCAGTAATTCGGGCTCGGGCATGCTTTTATTGTTGATATACACCAAAATCATAAATTCCGATGAACCGAAAAATGGTTTTGGTATTACTAACAATAGAAACCTACACGAGGCCAGAGGCAAAAATAAGAGGCAGTAGCGGCGGTGATGGGTGGTCAGTGGTGGCCGCCGGATATCCGGTCACCGGAGTTTCGGATCAAGACCAATATGAAAAGATAGCCCCCGCTGAACTCTATCTATGTATGTAAAAATTAGGTGAAAATGGTGGCTCAATCTTCACCATTTTAAGGAAAAAAAGTGGCGGTGGGGTCTACTATTCGTGGAATTTTAGGGATTTTTGAAGGATTTAGTATGGAGATATGGAAATAGGACTGGGAGAGGACGAAATGGTGCGATTATGGGGGTGTTTGGGAGTTGGCAGGCGGCAGCGGGTAGTGGTTCCGCCATGGAGAGAGGCGGCGGCGGCAGATGAGTGGGAGAGAAGAGAGGGGCTCTAGGGCTTGTAAAATGGCAAAAATCTGATCTTAAAAGGCCTTTTATATGCCGAGTGGAATTAAATCTGGGCCATTGGATCAAGGATGAAGGATGGCTCATATTTCATCCTGATTTTATTAAACAATGTGACGTAGTTTCGCCTTGAAACTACGTCGTTTAAAGCTTCTCCTGGCAACCACTCAATTAAACATGATATTTAACTCTTAGCCACCTGATCATTTTACTTTTAGCACATTTTTCCTTAATCCTATATTATTAAAATATAATCTAATTAACCTAAATACCAACTAATATGTCACGACCAAAATTCTAATCCAGGTCGCGATGGCGCCCAACACCGTTGTCAGGCAAGCCAACACTAATTATCTAGTGAATCTAGTTTGTTTTCTATTAAATCCTTCCCTTATTTCAAAAATAATTTAGCCACTACGCATGGAATATAACACATAGAAGGGCATTTAAGTTACGAAGATCAAAAGTCAACTTTAATTAATTACATCACCAAAAGAATAGTCTACCAATGTGTGTGCCAGAAACTAGTGTCACAAGTCTACAAACATCTAGTAGAGCATAATCAAAAGAAATAAAGGACTATCCTACTGTCTGAGAGGATATAGACAGAAATAGCAAAAGAAAGACTGTAGAGTGCTATGTAATGTCATCAGGAGAAGCAACTCACCGTGAAGCCTCAACCAAGTGCAATCAATTGCGAGCTCCGGACTGATAACCAGATGCACCTGCCTCGGAACCTGTACGATTAAGTACAAAAGCATAGCATGAGTACATAAACTATATGTACCCAGTAAGCATCCAGTCTAATCTCGAAGAAGTAGTGACGAGAGGTCGACTTGACACTTCCTAGGGTCCAAACAGTATAATTGGATATAATTTAAAATGAAAAACAAGTACACGTGGACAGTAAAACAATGAATATTGGGCATAACCACAAAGAACCTATTTACATGGCGAAACACTAATATACAATTTACAATTTGTCTTCCCAAACATCTAACAGTTTAACAGTCATGAAAAATATCAGACGAGTAGCTTGTGCATAATGTGTCGAGGACATACAGTTTGAGCCAACATAATAAGAAACGTGCACTGCCGAAGCGTCGAACGGCGCGAACCATAGATGCATCTATCAACCCGCTATGGCGTACGACCCGCTCCCATGAGAGTAGTGGAAAGAATCACTCCGCTCGAGGAATATATATTGCGAAGCGGTCACACATAAACACAACATTTTTCCTTAAACCCTTTCCAAAATAGTAATTCGGATCACAAGGCATATAGTTCAATTAACGAAGCTCACAAGGCATGGTGTAAACCTAACTACCCGGACATAACAAGAATAGTCACTACGCACCGACTCTCGTCACCTCGTACGTACGTAGTCCCCCCAAAATAATGACACATAGTTAATTACTTCACCTATGGAGAAAATTCCCTCTTATAAGGTTAGAAAGGCGACTTACCTCGTTTCAAGCCTACTTCCCGGGTTAAGAATGTGCGCGGCTCTCCAAATTTGTCGCCCAAGAACTCGAAACTAGCCAAAAGTTATATAAATAAATCAATCTATGTTCAAAAGTCCACACTTACCCTATTCAAATGATTATCTCAACCTAGTTTGCAAAATCCTAAAATGTACCCCTGGGCCCACATACTTGAATTCCGAAAATTTTCAAGAGGAATGGTTACCCACAACCTAAGGATCAATAATATATAGCTTTTGCATGATTTCATAACAAATTTCTTGGTAAATTCTTATTTTTATCAAAACCCTAGGTTTCAATCTAAACCCATGATTTCCACTAATTATTGTGTGTTAATCTACCTAAAACTCAAGTATTAAACTCACTTTTAAGTAGAAATTACTTACCTCACAATTGCTAGGTCGAATCTACCCTTTGAAAGCTCCCCAAATCGTCCAAAGATGAAAGAAATGGCCTAAAATGTCTAAGTACCACATTTAAAACAACCACACTGTCTTCAGAACTTTCGCACATGCGGCTCGAGGATCGCACCTGCGGTCGCGCCTCTGCTAGCTAGTGCTCGCACCCGCAGAAGAGGAGAAGAAGGCCAGGGGTCGCACATGCGGAACGGAGCTCGCACCTGCGGGTCCACTTCTGCGGGAAAATGCCCGCACCTGCGGAAATAGGGCATCCCCTCTAAGGCCGCACCTACGAGGCTTTGACCGTGCATGCGGTCTCGCACCTGCGGCTGGTCCTTCACAGGTGCAGTCACACCAGATCTGATGCACCAACAGCTCTTTTGAGCTTGGTTTTCCTCGCGCAATGTCCGAATAGCATCCAGACCCACCCGAGGCCCCGTCCAAATATCCCAACAAGTTTTAAATCACAAGACGGACTCGCTCGAGCCTTCGGAATGTCCGAAACAACACTAAATCCAAGAATCATACCCCAAAACCAACTAAATCCAACTTATGAACTTGAAGTTCTTGAATTCGCTTTCAACACGCCGAAACATACCTATACTACTCGGAATGACACCAATTTTGCGAGCAAGTCATAAATGACATGACGTAACTATTCCCAGTCTCGAAATTCCATTTGGACCTCGATAACACAAAAACACGTTCCAACCTCAATTTTCGAACTTAAGGAATCATATTTCACTATTTGGCGCCGAAACACTCTCGGGTCATCAGAAACCCGTTCCGAACATACGCCCAAGTCCAAAATCACCATACAAACCTACTGGAGCTTTCAAATCTCGATTCCGAGGTCTTTTACTAAAAATGTTGACCGAAGTCAAACTTGGCCTTTAAGGCCATCCTTGAGGAACTAAGTGTTCCTATACCACCCCAAACTCCTCCAAACCTCGAACTACCCGCCCCCGCAAGCTATAAATCAGTAAAAGAAACCACAGGAAGTATCATTTAGGGGAACGAGATTCTAGAACACAAAACGGCCGGTCGGGTCGTCACATTCTCCACCTCTTAAACAAACGTTCGTCCTTGAACGGGTCTAGAATCATACCTGGAGTGCTGAATAAGTATGGATAGCTGACCCTGCATGTCCTCCTCGGACTCCCAGGTTGCCTCCTCGACTGGTTTGCCCCTCCACTGGACCTTTATGGCGGAAACCCTCTTGGACCTCAACTGGCGATCCTGCCTGTCAATGATAGCAACTGGCTCCTCCTCATAACCAAATCTCTCGTCTAGTTGAATGGTGATGAAGTCTATCACGTGAGAGAAGTCGGCGTAGTACCTCTGGAGCATGGACACATGAAAAACCGGATGAACTCCTCATAAACTTGGAGGTAAAGCGAGCTCATAAGCAACCTCCCCAACTCGCCTCAACACCACAAATGGACCTATAAACCTTGGGCTCAGATTTCCCTTCCTTTCGAATCTCATAATACCCTTCATCGGCGAGACTTTCAATAGGACCTTCTTGCCGACCATAAATGATACATCACGCGCCTTCTGATCCACATAAGTCTTCTGTCTGGATTGTGCTGTGCGAAGCCTCTCCTGAATCAACTTTACTTTCTCCAATGCATCTTTCAGCAGGTCAGTTCCATACAACTTAGCCTCTCCAGGCTCAAACCACCCGATGGGAGAACGACATCGCCGACCATACAAGGCCTCAAGTGGATCCATCGCAATGCTAGACTGATAACTGTTATTATAACCAAACTCGCCCAAAGGCAAGAACTGGTCCCACTGCCCTCCAAAGTCAATCACACATGCTCTGAGAATGTCCTCCAATATCTGAACTGTATGTTCCAACTGCCCGTCGGTCTGAGGGTGGAATGTTGTGCTGAGCTCTACCCGGGTGCCTAACTCACTCTATACTGCTCTCTAGAAGTGCAAGGTGAACAGAGGACCTCAATCTGATATAATGGACACAGGCTCACCGTGCAACCGAACTATCTCCCCAACGTAGATATAAAACAACCTCTCTGAAGTATAAGTAGTAGCTACTAGAATGAAATGTGCCGACTTGGTCAACCTTTCCACAATAACCCAAACTGCATCAACCTTCCGCAAGTTCCTAGGCAACCCAACTACGAAGTCCATAGTGATGCGCTCCCATTTCCACTCAGGTATAGTCATCTGCTGAAGTAGGCCTCCTGGCCTCTGGTGCTCATACTTAACCTGCTGGAAATTTAGACAGCTAGCCACATACTCCACTATCTCCTTCTTCATCCCCCTCCACTAGTAATGATGCCTCAAGTCACGATACATCTTCGTAGCACCAGGGTGAATAGAATATCGGGAACTATGTGCCTCCTATAGAATATTCTCCCTCAGGCCGTCAACATTAGGAACACATATGCGAACCTAAAGTCTCAGAACACCATCCTCGCCAATAAAAACCCCCTTGGCACCACCCTGTAACACCGTCTGTCGGAGAACTGTCGAGCCTTGATCTGCCCCAATAATAAAGACTGAGCAACAACACGTGCAAGAACTCGGCTGGGCTCTGAAAGGTCCAACCTCACCAAGCGATTAGCCAAGAATTAAATATCCAAAGCTAGAGGTCTCTCCTCTTCTAAAATGAAAGCCAAGTTACCCATACTCTCTTCCTTCCTGCTTAAGGCATCTGCAACCATGTTCGCCTTCCCCGGATCATAAAGAATCGTAACGTCATAATCCTTCAATAACTCAAGACATCTACGCTACCTCAAATTAAGATCCCTCTGCTTGAACAAGGGATGCAAACTGCGGTGGTCTGTATAAACCTCACAAGGCACCGCATACAAGTAGTGCCTCCAAATCTTAAGAGCATGAACAATTGCCGCCAACTCCAAATCGTGCACAAGGTAATTCTTCTCATGAACCTTCAGCTGACGTGAAGCATATACAATAAATTGCCCCTCGTGCATCAATACACATCCCAAACCAACACGTGAAGCGTCGCAATAAACTGTATACATCCCCGAATTGAAAGGCAACACTAGAACTGCTGTTGTGGTCAAGGCTGTCTTGAGCTTCTGGAAGCTCGCCTCACACTCATCGGACCATCGGAATGGGAACCCTTCTGGGTCAATCTAGTTAGAGGGGATGTAATGGATGAAAAACCCTCCACAAACCAACAATAATAACCTGCCAATCCTAAGAAGCTCCTGATCTCTGTCGCTGAGGTAGGGCGTGGCCAACTCAGAGCTGCCTCGATCTTCTTATGATCCACCTTGATACCCTCCCCAGATACCTCATGTCCCAAGAATGCCACATAATCTAGAACTCATACTTGGAGAACTTAGCCTACAGCTTTTGTTCCCGCAAGTACTGGAGCACAAGTCTCAAATGCTGCTCGTGCTACCCCAAGCTACGTAAGTATATCAGAATGTCATCAATGAAGAAAATAAAAAAGATAAATATAAGGCCTGAACACCCTGTTCATCAAATCATAAATGCTACGGGGGCATTAGTCCAGCCAAAGGACATCCCAGGAACTCATAATGACCATATCTCATACGGAAGGCAGTCTTCGGAACATCCGAGTCCCGAATCTTCAGCTAATGGTACCCGGTTCCCAAGTCAATCTTAGAAAACACCCGAGCACCCTGCAAATGGTCAAACTAATCATCGATACACGGCAACGGGTACTTGTTCAACTGGCGGTAGTCAATACACATCTGCATAGTCCCATCCTTCTTCTTCACAAATAATATTGGAGAACCCCAAGGCGATATGCTCGGTCTGATAAACCCCTTAGATAACAACTCCTCAAGTTGTTCTTTCAACTTCTTTGGAGCAATACGGTATGGGGGAATAGATATAGGATGGGTGCCTGGAGCTAAGTCAATGCAAAAATCAATGTCACGATCCGGTGGCATGCCTGGAAGGTCTAAAGGAAATAGATCATCAAACTCTCAAACTAATGGCACAGAATCAATCGTCGGAGACTCGGTGGTGGTGTCCCACACATAAGCAAGATAAGCCAAACAACCCTTCTCGACCATATGTCGAGCCTTCATGAAAGAAACAACCCGACTAGCTGCACTGAGTAAGGAAGCTCTGCACTCCAATCTCGGCAACTCAGGCATGGCTAGAGTAACAGTCTTGGCATGACAATCTAGGATGGCATGATAGGGAGATAACCAATCCATGCCCCAGGATAACCTCAACATCAGTCATATCAAGTAGCAGGAGGTCCGCTCTAGTCTTGAACCCACATAATGTAACTACACAGGACCTATAAATCTTGTCCACAACCACAGAATCGCCTACAGGAGTGGAAACATAAAAAGGAGTACCCAAGGAATCACGAGGAATATCCAGCAAATGAGCTTACAGGGTTGATACATAAGAATAAGTGGATCCCGGATCAAATAATACCGATGCATCCGTACTGCATACAAAATAATACCTATGATCACGGCATCTGAGGCCACTGTATCTGGTCTGGCCAGGAAATCATAGAATCTGGCTGGAGCGCCGGATGACTGACCTCCACCCGAATAGACAGGAGGTGGTTAGGTCCCCCCTGCCTGGCCGCCACCTCTATGACTACCTCTACCAGTTTGTCCTCCACTTCTGGGTGGCCGAACCGCCGGTACTGAAACCATAGGCTGGTGAATCTGTTTCACTGTCTTACCCCAAAGACTGGGACAAAACCTCTTCATGTGACCTGGATCCCCACACTCATATCAACCCCTCGGCACCATAGCCTGCTACCCTAAATAGCTGGAGGACGGTATGAACTCTCTGGCATTGCACTAAAATAAGAGCTGGAAGATCCTTGATGACCAGAATACCCACCAGAAGAACCCTAAATGGCTGGTGGGCGATAAGAACTCTCTAGCATCGCGCTGAAATAAGGCCTCACTGGAGCACCTCGAGGAGGTGGTGGGGGTGCTGAATATGTAGGACTACTAGGCTGGCCCCTACTAAACTGACGTCTGCCCCTAGCTGGATCACCTCTGAAATCCCCAGAAAATCGAGCTCTCTTATCCTGTTGTCCCTGATCTCTGCTCATCAATTGATAGCCCTCAATCCTGCGAGCATTCTATACTACAAGCTGATAAGGAGTCCCCATATCCACCACTCGGGTCATGTTGTCCCTAATACCTGAGTGCAACCCAGCTACAAATCTCCACACTCTCTCTGCATTAGTAGAAAGTATCATAAGTGCATGACGAGACAGCTCAAAAAACCTAGCCTCGTAGTCGGTCACTGACAACTGACCCTGCTCTAGCTGCTCAAACTGATACCACAGCTCTTCCCTCTCAGAGGGTGGAATATACCTGTCCAGGGATAGCTAAGTTAACTGCCCCCAAGTGATAGGAGGAGACTCTGCTGGTCTGCCAAGAACGTAAGACTACCACCATCTATGGGCCCTGCCCTCAAGCTGGAAAGTAGTGAAGTCTACTCCATGGGACTCCAATATCCTCATGATGTGCAGTCTGTCCCTCCACCTATCAATAAAATTCTGAGCATCCTCATGACGCTCAACTCCGAAGACAAGAGGGTGCAGTCTGTTCCATCTGTCTAATAGCTTCAGCGGATCGCCGTCCGCAGCTGGTATAGGCTCAGGTGCTGCTGCTACTACTGGCTGAACCCCACCCGCGGGCAGTGTACCCAGAGTCTGATAAACTACAGTTGCATGTCCTGCGGCCTGGGCAGTAGGGGTCTGTGCTCCCCCTCTTGCTTGAGATATGGCCGGGTCCGCTGGAAATAAACCAGCCTGAGTCATAGTATCCACGAACCGCATCATACGGCCCATAACCTCCTGAAATCCCGGCGTCGTCATAAAGTCCAACGGGGCGGGATCTGCTGTGGGCACCTTGCGCTGCTCCTCAGTGATAGGATCCTCTGTTGGATCGTCTAGTGGTGCAACTGGGACATCTCTGGGATGCCCTCTTCCCATACCTCGGGCTGGTGCCCTCCCCCGACCTCTACCACGGCCTCTGACAATGAGGACAGTGGCCCCTCCCAGGTCCGGAACATCAGTTGCGCGTGTCCTCACCGTCTGTGAGAGAATACAAGAATTAGATTTAGCATACCATCAATTGCACGATAGAAGATAAATAAAGGGAGATCTCATAACACCCTATAGCCTCCCGAAGATAAATACAGACGTCTCCATACCGATCCGCAAGATTCTATTGGTTTTGGCCATAACTCGTGAGCTCTATGTGAACCTAGAGCTCTGATACCATGGTGTTACGACCCAAATCTTAATCCAGGTCGCGATGGCGCCCAACACCTTTGTCGGGCAAGCCAACACTAATTATCTAGTGAATCTAGTTTGTTTTCTATTAAATCTTTCCCTTATTTCAAAGATAATTTAGCCAATACGCATGGAATATAACACATAGCAGGGAAATTAAGTTATCAAGACCAAAAGTCAACTTTAATTAATTACATCACCAAAAGAATAGTCTACCAATGTGTGTGCCAGGAACTAGTGTCACAAGTCTACAGACATCTAGTAAAGTAAAATCAAAAGAAATAAAGGACTATCCTATTGTCTGATAGGATATAGACAGAAATAGCAAAAGAAAGACTCCAAAGTGCTGCTGATTGTTATCAAGAGAATCAGCTCACCGTGAAGCCTCAACCAAGTGCAATCAAGGGCGAGCTCCGGACTGATATCCAGATGCACCTGCCTCAGAACCTGTACAATTAAGTACAGAAGCGTAGCATGAGTACATAAACAATATGTCCCCAATAAGTATCCAGTCTAATCTCGAAGAAGTAGTGACGAGAGGTCGACTTGACACTTACTAGGGTCCAAACAGTATAATTACATATAATTTAAAATGAATAACAAGTACACGTGGACAGTAAAACAATGAATATTGAGCATAACCACAAAAAACCTATTTACGTGGCGAAACACCAATATACAATTTACAATATGTCTTCCCAGACATCTAACAATTTAACAGTCATGAAAAATATCAGACAAGTAGCTTGCGCATAATGTGTCGAGAAAATACGGTTTGAGCCAACATAATAATCAATGTGCACTGCCGAAGGGTCAAACGGCGCGAACCATAGATGCATCTATCAACCTGTCGAGGTGTACGGCTCGCTCCCATGAGAGTGGTGGAAAGAATCACTCCACTCGCGGAATATAAATTGCAAAGCGGTCACACATAAACACAAAATTTTTCCTTAATTAGTAATTCGTTTGAAAACGTCAAGTTCTAGGATTTCTAGAAAACAAGCTTGCATACAAGGATATCACAAGGCATATAGTTCAATAAATGGAGCTCACAAGGCATGGTGTAAACCTAACTACTCGGACATAACAAGAATAGTCAATACGCACGGACTCTTCACCTCGTACATACGTAGTCCACAAAAATAATGACACATAGTTAATTACTTCACCTATGGAGACAATTCCCTCTTACAAGGTTAGAAAGGAGACTTACCTCGTTTCAAGCCTACTTCCCGGGTCAAGAATGCGCCCGACTCTCAAAATTTGTCACCCAAGAACTCGAAACTAGCCAAAAATTATATAAATAAATCAATCTATGTTCAAAAGTCCACACTTCCCCTATTTAAATGATTATCTCAACCTAGTTTGAAAAATCCTAAAATGTACCCTCGTGCCACATACTCGGATTTCAGAAATTTTCAAGAGGAATGGTTACCCACAACCTAAGGATCAATAATATATAGTTTTTGCATGATTTCATAGCAAATTTCTTGGTAAATTCTTATTTTTATCAAAACCCTAGGTTTCACTCTAAACCCATGATTTCAACTAATTTTTGTATGTTAATCTACCCAAAACTCAAGTATTAAACTCACTTTTAAGTAGAAATTACTACCTCACAATTGCTAGGTCGAATCTCCCTTGTGAAAGCTCCCCAAATCATCCAAAGACTAAATAAATGACCTAAAATGTCTAAGTCCCGCATTTAAAACAACCACACTGCCTTCAGCACTTTCTCACATGCGGCTCGAGGACCGCACCTGCGGTCTCACATCTGCGAGCCAGTACTTGCACCGGAGGAAGAGGAGAAGAAGGCCAGGGGTCGCACCTGCGGAACAGAGCCCACACCTGCCGCTCCGCTTCTGTGGGAAAAGGCCTGCACCTGCGGAAATTGGCCAGCACCTCTAAGGCTGCACCTACGAGTCATTGACCGCGCCACCGGTGTCGCACCTGCGGCTGGTCCTTCGCAGGTGTGGTCGCACCATGTCTAATGCACCAGCAGCTCTTTTGAGCTTGGTTTGCCTCGCGCAATGTCTGAATGGCATTTGGGCCCACCCGTCATGTCCAAAACAACACTAAATCAAAGAATTATACCCCAAAACCAACTAAATCCAACTTAAGAACTTTACGTTCTTGAATTCGCTTGCAACACGCCGAAAAATACCTATACTACTAGGAATGAAACCAAATTTTATGAGCAAGTCATAAATGACATGAAGGAACTATTCCCGGTCTCGGAATTCCGTTCAGACCTCGATAACACAAAAACACGTTCCAACCTCAATTTTTATACTTAAGGAATCATATTTCATTATTTGGGGCTGAAACGCTCCCAGGTCATCCGAAACATGTTTCGAACATATGCCCAAGTCCAAAATCATCATACGAACCTACTGGAGCTTTCAAATCTTGATTCTGAGGTCGTTTACTAAGAATGTTGACCAAAGTCAAGCTTGGCCTTTAACGCCAACCTTAAGGAACTAAGTGTTCCAATACCACCCCAAACTCCTCCAATCCTCGAATTACCCGTCCTCGCAAGCTATAAATCAATAAAAGCAACCACAGGAAGTCTCATTTAGGAGAACGGGGTTCTAGAACACAAAACGACCGATCGGGTCGTCACATAATAAAATAAAACCTAATAAATCTCATTAGCTAGCAATTGAATTAATTATATGAGAAATTAATTTGATTAACTTATCAAAGAATTAATCAATTAAAGAGCACACACAAAAAAGAAAAGTATATATATATTATTTTTTTCTTTTTTGGTATTTTTATGACAAGAAATTCAATTAAAATGCACAAAATTTAAGAAAATAATGATTTAAGGAGAATTAACATTAAAAACTGTAGGAGCATTTAAATGGTGCAAAAATTAGGTATTCACAGGTTCATGTAGCTTCAGGTTCGCACACTTGAATCATACAAGAATTGCTTGAAAAATGCCTTGCTATTTTGTGTGTACCTATAAAATGAGAACATCCCGCAATATATAGAGTTAGTAGATTAAGAAATAACTAGAGTTCTAATGCTAGTCTTCCTTGGTGGAAGAGTTCTAGTTGTCCTTAACTTCTAACTCCTCCCTTATCTTGAATAGTGTTCTCTTTGAATAAGGAGTCCTTCTCCTTATCAAATATTCAACCTTTTCGAACAGGAGATATCATATATAATAATTTAAGCTTATCTCCTTCACGTGCATCCCTTATGCTTGAATTTGCCCTTGTCTATGTACATACAGAATGGACCTGGTTCATGCCTGAGCTTCTTTTTTCAATCTTCAAAACAAAACTTCACTTAGGCCAACAACTACTCATAGAATAACTTATTAAATACTTAGTTCTTACAACTGAAATAGCTGCAGCTTCAACCAATAAACAAGACTATGCTAAGTTGAAAGGCATCAAAGGCACATATGGGTAACTAATTCAAGAGAACAAGATTTAACAGTGACAAGATAAGATACCATAAGCTAGCAAACTATTGCAAACAATGTCTCAAAGTAGAACCAATCTAAAGAGCTTCAGATGGAAGCCTAGCATAACCGTAGACAAGAAGAAGGTGGTGTACAATCTTCGTATGCGGAATGTTAAATGAAAGCCTAACATAACAACATACTAGTAGCACAGTTTGGTGAAGATACTTAGTTGATAATGAATTTAACATGATGGACATTAACTATAGCAGAAAGATTCTAAAGAACTCATGGTAGGTAAAAGAACATGTCAACTCTAGGCTAACAGGAGAGGCATGCATTAGGATTCATGTCAGTCGACCATACAGGAGAGAAAACTACATATTGGTATTTATCCTAGAAGCAATGCTAAAGAGTGCAGGATTGACAAGTGAAGGGACACAATTATCAGAGTTTCAAATAGCAGAAAAATATGCTTGGCTAGATATTAAGACAATGCTATAACATGGGAGAGTCAAGGATCAATTTGCAGGAAATAGTAGAATACACATAAAGGATTTAGTAGGAAGAGATTCATTACGGCAGATTCTGAGCAAACAGTTTCCACAAAAGGTCCCATAAATCTAGGGCATGATTGTGAATTCATAACAGGCAAAAGACACAACATTCAAGTCTAACATGAGCACGACCAATCAGGCAAAACTTGAGAAGGCCAGAAACCATTTCTGTCAAATACACAGAGTAAGAGTACGCTACACATGTTGATGCCTATCAAGTTCGATACTAGAGAACATGGAACTACAGAGCATCACTGAGACAATAGAACTACGATAACACATACAACAATAGAATGCTGGGAGTTCAAAAATAACAAAGAAACTTAGGTCATACTTGTCTATAGAAGTTCAAATAGTGTTGACACGCAGAATACACATACATGAATAAGTAGAGGAGTAAAAATTAAGGTTGTAAAGGGTCGAGAACACTAACTCGTTCCAAAGATAAACGAGCAAAAAGAGTGAGTAACTTAGAATCTCATCAGTGGTAGTAATAGAAAGATAACAGCGAGAAACCCAGGTCCTAGTGCGTCAGAGTTCACAGGTGCTTCAGTGAGACCAAGCAGTGCTCGCACTAGGGAGGTTGATAGCGCAGATTTTGGTGTCCTTGGCTTTCAGCCCACAATCAAGAGAACATAAATAGTATAGAAGGTGTGAGAGTGAGAGAATAACAATAGTTGTTCAGGTCTGTTTAGGGGAATTAGGGGAGGGTTTTTTATATAGTTAAATTAAACGAGTAAGCAAGGAAAGAAATTAAACAAACATAAACAAGGAAAGAAAAATATACATGCAATCAGTAAAGTAACTGGTAAGGAAAGAAATCGAATTCCAAACAATAGTTAGGGTTCAATGCTTGAAATCGACCAACTGGTGTGAGGAATCAGGCGCTTCTTCATTTATATGGACGAAATACTCTCCAAATCTCAAGATTGAAGTCGTTCCAGTCCGATCTAGGAGATGGTACTTGCCAAAATTGGGCAAGTACCTAGGTAATACCACAAACACGTGACCAGTAGCGGAGGAACATAGTTATGGTAAGAAAATAATGGAGGAATACCATTATCAACATTATTAGGAGAGGAATTTAAGGGGTATGCGGCTAGGGTTTTTCAGAGAGAGAGGATGAGAGAACACAGAGCCGGCTGAACGGGGAAAATGGGTCTCTAGGGTTAGGGGTGACGGATATAACGCGAAGCGGGAAGGGTTATTTAACGGATCGTGACTAGGTTAAGTTAAAAGGTCGTTTGGTTTGGGCCTCATACGGGTAAAAGAGATGGGTCAGGTGTTTTTGGGTCTGGTTTTCATTCGAATTAGCTCAAAGTTGAGCTACTATTTAAATACCCAAAATTCATAAAAATAAATATAGAAAAATGACTAATAAATAATAAAATTATTATTTATGCGGTGAAATTCTTGAAAATAATAAACCCTTATTAAAAATGTGAAATGCTACTTTAGCAAGAATAACACAATAAACACAACTATTTATAGAATATAGGCTATTATTGTAACTAGTGTAGATAAAATAGGAAAAATACAAATATAATTATGTAAAATGAGATGAAATATTCTAAAATACATGTGAGTATAAAATGATATATTTGGATGATTAAATCACACTAAAATAATTTAACGAGGTAAATTTATAAACGTTTGAACAAATTAAATGCGAGAAAATCAATTTTATAGCTTTAAAAATTATAGAAAATACTTATATGACTCTTGTAAATTGCGTAACAATGCAAAGTAATATTCAAAAAAAATTTATCGAATACTTTATAAAAATATGAGGGCAAAATTGGGTATCAACAGCTGCCCCTCTTTACTCGGGAATACTAAAAGAGTTGTCATGTAAAACATAATGATGATCAATATTGTCCGAATGAGCGAGGATGAGGTATTTTGGAAAAATGGGGCTCGAATACTGGTTCCTAAGTTTCCTACATATCCTTGGTGTTAAGGGAACCTAGCCGTGTATAGTTCTGGATCCATCGACGAACGAAACCGATGGAGCTGCTATAAGGATGGTCATACGTTTCGAGGAAGGATCTTTTTGATAGAATGGTTTCATGAGTAACGGATAATTTCAGGTGGATCTATGAACGTGAATTTGATTGTTACGGATATTCGAGATAAATGTTTGGGCGGTTAAGGGATGGAAACGGTCATTGCTGGTTGTCGGTTACATTTGACGTAATCATGGGATGTGAATGTTGTGAATGGATATCGGAGCGAGAATTGTTCCTATTTGTAAATGTGGCGATGTTTTATCCCATGAGATCCACGGATGCATTGATATTGATTGCTTGATAGAGGGAACATGTGATGCTTAATCATATGGGAGAACAAGACAAGGAAGCGCTTAGACTTGTATGTGATGAGGGCAGTGCTTAACACTATTAAAAGAAAGGTAGTGTTTAGCCTTATGTAATGATGAGGGCAGTGCTTAACCCTATGCAAGCAATGAGGGTAGTGCTTAGCATATGTAGAGAAATGCAGTGTTTAGCCTAATGCAATAATGGAGGCAGTGCTTATCCTCATTTAAATGTGGACAGTGCTTAGTCTCATGCTAAGAAAGGCAACGTTTAGCAGCTTAGCTTCTTGCAAATGTAACAGAGACAGTGCTTAGTCTCATCCAAAGAAATGCAGTGTTTAGCCTTATGCAATAATGGAGGCAATGCTTTGCCTCATGCAAGGTAATGGAGACAGTGCTTAGTCTTATGCAAAGAAGGGCAGCATTTAGCCTTATGCAATAATGGAGGCAGTGCTTAACCTCATGAAATGGAGACATTTCTTAGTCTCATGCAAAGAAATGAGGTCAATGCTTTGCCCTATGCATGTGAATGTAGTTCTTAACCCGATGCAAAGAAAATCGACGATCAAATATGAAGAAGCAAACTGGTTCTTAGTTTGACATGTTTGTGCTCGGAGACTTCTTCCGGTGTGAAGATAGTGGTCATGTCGTATAAATTTGTGGGCGTGCTTGCTATTTCTGTTATGCCTGCATCCAAAGAAAAATTGTGAGTTTTTGGGAAGATTGGTTCATGATTTTGATTCCTCATTTCCCCCTTGATCCCATCTTGACTCCTTGTTCGATTCACCCTAGGTAACATCTGGCTATGACATAAATGAAATTTTCAGAAATATGCATTTGCGATAAATTATTTGTAAGAAATACAGTTGTTCAAAATATGCGATGATGCATGAAACAAATAATTTTGTCAAATCATAGATTGTGACACTCTTTGAGACATTACGACCTTCTTAACTCAAAATTTTGAGGACTCCCCTCAAAATTCGTCCCCAGTTTAAATGTATACTCCCGGCGATACACTTCTTGGTGACCCTTAACGTAATGAGATTTACAAAAATTCAAAACTTGACCCACTTCTAATCGTAGAGGGGAATGAATATTTTATTATGATCTGACCGAACCCATAGGGCTGCCTATGTATCCCCTCTTAAAAGGGAATTAGGTCAAGCGTAATTCATGTTACATCAAAAGAAAAGTGCAAATATAATCTCAAACATAATATCCTTGAGAACATCCAAATTGATAGGTTTTGGCCATATTTCTCCATCTATCTCTGCAAGTATGAGTGCTCCTCCTGTCAGTACACGGTGAACCATGTATGAGCCTTGCCAATTAGGTGAGAATATC
The DNA here is from genome assembly GCA_005239505.1 of Nicotiana paniculata. Taxonomy (NCBI): domain Eukaryota; kingdom Viridiplantae; phylum Streptophyta; class Magnoliopsida; order Solanales; family Solanaceae; genus Nicotiana; species Nicotiana paniculata. The sequence goes on from ML352687.1 coordinate 125,211, forward strand.
CCATTTTTTCATCTTGGTGCGGGAGGATCCGCTTCAACACCAATTGCCCTGGTACGAATTACCTTGGTCTAACCTTCTTGTTGAAAGACCTTGCCATTCTAGAGTTGATTGTGACACACCGTGTTCATCCTTTTACCGTCTATGAGAGAAAATAGCTCATACCGGCTCTGTATCAATTCCGCATTGCTGATCTCGGCCTCCTATATAATTCTTAGGGACAGAATCTCCACCTCAGCGTGTACGACAACTTCAGTAATGTAGACCAATAGATAAAGGGTTGCCTTAGTTGATGTGTAGACCGTGTGCGGTACCCCAGTAGGGAAAATAATAACTTCTCGTGCCATTGCTTGTAGTTATCCACCATCTTCCTTAATATCTTCTTGATGTTCTTATTAGCGGCTTTCACTACTGCATTCATTTGTGGCCTATATGTTGTAGAGTTTCGATGCTTGATTTTGAATGTTTCACACATCGCTTTCATCATATCACTATTGATATTAGCATCATTTCCAGTAATGATTGACCTTCTTGGTCACAACTCCAAGTCGGCAAACAATACGACCCTGGACGAAGTCCTCTACGTTCTTCTTGGTCACAACTTCATAGGAATTGGCTTCGACCCATTTTGTGAAGTAATCTATGACTACCGAGATGAAATTATGTTCGTAGGAAGCAGAGGGTTCAACTGGTTCGATGATATCCATGCCCTAGGCAGGGAAAGGCCAAGGTGAACTCGTTGCATTGAGTTCGTTGGGTGGCACACGTATCATATCAGTATGTACCCGGCATTGGTAGCACTTTTGCACATATTTGATGTAGTCTGTCTCAATAGTCATCCAGAAATACCCTGCCTTTAATATCATCTTGGCTAGAACGAATCCGTTCATATAAGGTATCCAAGTTCCGGCGTGTATCTCTTCGAGTATCTAGATGCCTCCTTGGCATCGACACATCGTAGAAATCCCAAGTCAGGAATCCTTCTATACAAAATTCCTCTGTTCTGAAAGAAATGGTTGGCCTATCTTTGAAGTGTACGCTTCTAAGTGTGCGTAGCATGTCGTGGGTATTCTCCTTTCTCCAAATACTTATTGATATCGTGAAACCATGGATTTCCATCGAACTGTTCTTCAACATGAGCACAATAAGTTGGCTGTTTATGAATCTCTATTAGGATAGGATCAATAAAATTCTTGTCTGGATATTATATCATCGAAGACAAGGTAGCCAGTGCATCTGTGAACTCATTCTAAATTCTCGAAAGATATTAGAATTCTATCTTCATAAACCTCTTGAACAAATTTTTCACACAGTTCAGGTATGACAATATTTTAGTGTTCTTGGTAGCTCATTGTTCAAGTACTTGATGTACCAGTAGATCTGAATCTCCGATTACTAGCAACTCCTGAATATTCATGTCGATGGCCAATCTGAGTCCCAATATGCAAGACTCATATTCTGCCATATTGTTGGTGCATGGAAACCTGAGCTTGGCGGATACCGGGTAACGTTGATCAGTTTCTGATACCAAAATAACTTTGATGCCCACTTCTTTGAAGTTAGCGGCTCCATCGGAAAACACCCTCCAACCATCATATGTTTTGGCAATATATTCGCCTATAATTGACACTTCTTCGTCAGGAAAATACGTCTTCAATGGTTCGTATTCTCCTTCTACAGGGTTCTGTGCCAGGTGATTGGCTAATGCTTTCCCCTTGACCGTTTTCTGATTCACATAGATGATGTCGAACTCACTTAGCAATATCTGCCACTTTGCTAGCTTACCCGTAGGCATGGGTTTCTGAAATATGTATTTCAGCGGATCCATCCTCGATATAAGATATGTGGTGTATGCGCAAAAGTAGTGCCTCAATTTTTGGGCTATCCATGTCAAAGCGCAACAGGTGCGTTCCAACAAAGAGTTTCAGGCTTCATAAGGTGTAAACTTCTTACTCAGATAGTATATCGCCTACTCCTTTTTCCCGGTTTCATCATGTCGCCCCAGGACGTAACTAAAAGCTCCATCCAACATGGGTAGGTATAGTAATAGAGGTCTCCCGGACTGTGGTGGTACTAACATGGGTGGCTTTGACAGGTGCTCCTTGATTTTATCAAAAGTCTTTTGACAGTGTTCGGTCCATCTTGTCGTAGCTTCTTTCCTCAGCATCTTGAAGATCGACTCACATATTACTGTTGCATGTTCAATAAAACGGCTGATATAATTGAGGCGTCCCAAAAAGCTCATCACATCCTTCTTGCTCTTTGGCGGTGGAAAGTCTTGAATAACTTTGATTTTTGACAGGTCTAACTCAATACCACGATGACTAATGATGAAACCCAACAACTTTCCAGCAGGGACTCCGAAAGCACATTTTGTAGGATTCAACTTCAGATTGTACTTTCGAAGTCGGTCAAAAAAAACTTCCTCAGGCCTAATATGTGATCCGAACTCCTCATAGACTTGATGTTGATGTCATCCACGTACACCTCTATTTCGTTGTCTATCCTATCATGGAAAGAGTAGTCATGGCCCTCATGTAGGTAAGCCTGAGTTTCTTCAAACAAAATGGCATCATTTTCTCACAATATATCCCCCATAGCGTGATGAAGATTGTTGTTTTCGCGTCCTCTTCGCCCATCCAAATTTGGTGATATCCCCCGAAGCAATCCACAAATTATTGGACTTCATGCTTGGCACATTTGACGATCAGTATCTGTATGTTGGTGTCACACCCCGAAATCCCACCATCGGGTCGTGATGGCGTCTAACGTTGAACCCGCTAGACAAGCCAACGTGTATAGATAAACTAGCATATTAACATCAATTTAATAGGATAAACTAAACGGTTCAAAATTTAACAGCGGAAATAAACATGGTTTCAAGCTAAATAAGGACAACATAATACAACAACGCGTAAATTTTCCCAAAACCTGGAGTCACAAGCTCACGAATTGTCTGTAAGAGTGTTAAATACAAGTCTAAAAAGAGAATACATAGCTGTCTCTGAAACTAGAGGAAAAACAAGACAGAAGTGAAGAAAAAGGGATGGAAAAGACGCCAAGGCCCACGAACGCCAGCGGGTATACCTTTAAGCCTTTAGGATAAGCTGGAAGACACTCCCACTAATGATGTCCTCCGGGTCCGGCTACGTAATCTGCACAACATAAAGAAGTGCAGGTGTAGCATCAGTACAATCGACCCCATGTACTGAGCAAGTGTCGTTCTTCGCTTTGTATCGAATTAAACCACATGCTCCACCGTTTGTGTAGGCCCCCGTCAATTCCGTTCAGTTTCATTCTTGCGAACGTACTCCCCAGACGGGATACTAAACGTGTTAGCTACAGCACTGCACGGGTCGATACGCACAGCGCCTAGTATCCATTGTTTACGGTTAGGACTACTGGGGTATCTAATCCCATTCGCTCCCCTAGCTTTCGTCTCTCAGTGTCAGTGTCGGCCCAGCAGAGTGCTTTCGCCGTTGGTGTTCTTTCCGATCTCTACGCATTTNAGAAAGATCCATTAGATAATGAGAAGAGCTTTTTGGATTTGAAAAAAAAAACAACTTTGCTGACAATTACATATTTTGACTTGGTTACTATTTGAGCCACAACAAATTAATCCACCAGGTCTCCATACCGATAACCCGACGAACCTTCTACTATTATCGTGCCCTTTATAGGTACGAATGACAGCGAGAAGTTTGGGATATGTTTGGTGTTTCTTCCATCAATCATCCGGATCTACGCCGTATATCAACAGATTATGGTTTTGAGGGTCATCCATTACGAAAAAACCTTCCCCTGAGTGGATATGTGGAAGTAAGCTATGATGATCCAGAGCCTAACCTCGGCGAAATAGTGATGAGGATTAGATACGACAAAAAATGTACCTGCAGTTCAATAGTATAACAGAAACTAAACAAGAATACAATTACGGGGAGAACATGCTGGGGGTAAGAGATAGCAAATACTGAAATGACAGAAATGAAAACAACAGTCTGAAATATCTGAAAATAATAATGGGAATTGACAACACAGATTAAACAGTGAAAGATGCGGCACGGCATGTCCCCTCGTGCATAATAATAATATAAAACATGGCACCAAATGTCCCCTCGTGCATAATAATATAAAACATGGAACAGAATGTCCCCTCGTGCATAATAATATAAAAAATTACACGGAATGTCCCCTCGTGCATAATAATATAAAACATGGCGACCGTCTAGTATCAGAATAACAACAGGGAAATAAATAAGTGGACGGCATCACCCATCGTGCTTTACTCTCATTATCACCAAGACAAGTGCACAGCATCACCCTTCGTGCTTTACTCTCATACTCACCAAAACAAGTGCACGGCATCACCCATCCTGCTTTTACCTCACAATAGCAGCACGACATTAACCTTCGTGCTTTTAATATAAACAATGGCACGGCATTAACCTTCGTGCTTTTAATATGAATAATGGCACGGCATCACCCTTCGTGCTTTACACTCTTTCCTCAAAATATCAAACAACGCACGGCATCACCCTTCGTGCTTTAACACTCTTCCTCACCCAAACAACAATCACAAACAACGGGCAAGCGAGTAAACAGAATAGAAATAGGAATCCCGGCAAGGGAACAATAATTAAACAATTAAATCCCGGCAAGGGAATATCAACTAAACAATTAAATCCCGGCAAGGGAACAATAACAGTAATCTCAACATCCTAGCAAGGGAGTTAATCACTAAAGCAACAATGACCCGGCAAGGGTATATCTTAATAACTCTTTCTCTTTATTTCACCTTCATTTCATAATTTACTCTATCACTTGAGCCAATGCTCCAAAGGATTCAATTATCTCATATATCTTCACCGTTCGTGTTGCAACTCGAGCCAATGCTCCTCGAAGTTTAAAGATCACAATCCCCTTCACATGATCTTTACAACATACAGAAATCATCAATTAAGCATGGAAGTTACAACAACATCAGAATATTCGCAATATAAAGACTCACGGTCATGCTAGACACAAATGTATAGATACTCGTCACCATACCTATACACCGTACTCGACTATTAGCAAGTAGCAAATAAGACTCAACTCCTATTCCCTCAAGCTAAGGTTAGACCAAACACTTACCTCGGGTCCAAAGTATAGCAATCAACCTCTAACACCGCCTTTCTTTTAGAATTCGACTCCGGAATGGTATTATCTAGACATAATCAACTCAGGTATATCAATAAGGATTCAATGATTCAACTACATGGCCTAATTATCCATTTCCTAGCATTCTTCCAAAATTATCAAAATTCGACCTCGGGCCTGCTCGCTCGGATTCTTGTAACTCTCGAAGGGAACACTCACCCAAAGCCCAAGGATCATTAATATACGATTTTTACTTGATTTCATGGCCAATTCACAGAAAATTCTCAAGTGATCACAAGTTCTAGGTTACTACCCAATTTCTTGAATTTTTGCACTAGTTCATGAAGCTAATTAGGCTAGGATGCATGCATGAAACAAATTTCCAGGTAGAATTCACTTACCTTATATGACCTGGTTGAAAGCTCTTAAAAATAGAGGAAATCGCCTAAGGAAGAAGATGGAAAATGAGAAAATGGGTTTAAAACCCGTATTTAAAACTCACTGCCTCAACAGTGATCTCGCACTTGCGGCTCTGGGGACCGCACCTGCGACTTCGCACTTGCGAAAGAATCTCGCACCTGCGGAATTGGGCTAGGGAGGTCTGGGATCGCACCTGCGAAGTGGAAATCGCACCTGCGGTCTCGCACCTGCGAGAAATGCTCTGCACCTGCGATAACTGGCCAGGCCATTACTGATCGCACCTGCGATGCCTGGGACCGTACCTGCGATGCTGGGCAACCGCACCTGCGGTCACACTAGAGAAGGTGCATCAGCAGATTTGTTTGCTAGTTTTTAGCCCCGTTAGGTGCTTGGAAGGCACCTGGGCACACCCGAGCCCTAGTCCGAATATACCAACGAGTCCCAAATCATATTACGGACTCGCTCGAGCCTTCGGAACACTCAAAACAACACTAAAACTCGAAATCACACCCCCAAACCTCAAGAACCAACCTTAGGAATTTAAATCTTCTAAACTTCGCTAAAAACGTGCTGAACTAACCTATACAACTCGTAATGATACCAAATTTCACAGATAACTCACATAACATCCTACGAACTTGTCAATGTGATCAAATCGCCAAAACAACATCATATACATCGAATTAAGCCACAAAATCCATGAATTCTATCAAATTTCAATAAAACATCTAATTGTTTGCATTTTAAGTCCGAAACCCGTCAAACGAAATCCGATTTCAACCAAACTTTACGGAAAGGTCTTAAACCATATATAAAACCTGTATCGGGCGCCAGAACCAAAATACAGGCCCGATACCATCACTTTCTAATCAGATTTCATTTTCAATTTCCATAAATATTATCAGAAAACAATTTTACTCAAAAATTCATTTCTCGGGCTTGGGACCTCGGAATTCGATTCCGGGCATACGCCCAAGTCCTATATTTTCGTACGGACCCTCTGGGACCGTCAAATCACACGTCCGGGTCCGTTTACCCAACATGTTGACCGAAGTCAAATTTTACTCATTTTAATATCAAATCTTAGCATTTGCACGCGCCCGGACTGCGCATGCAAATCGAGGCAACTACTGATGAGGTTTTCAAGGCCTCGAAAATAGGGAATGGGTAATAAAATAGGTGATGACTCCTTTGGGGTCGTCACATTCTGCACCTCTAAACCAATTGTTCGTCCTCGAACAGACAAAAGAAGGAAGTACCTGAGTCGGGAAATAAATTATAGTAACGGCTCCGTATATCGGACTCGGACTCCCAGGTCGATGCCTCAGGAGGCTGGCCTCTCCACTGAACACGAACAGAAGGGAAAATCTTGGATCTCAACTGTCGAACCTGCCAGTCTAGAATAGCTACCGGCTCCTCCTCAAAAGATAAGTCCTTGTCAAACTGGACAGTGTTGAAATCTAACATGTGGGCTGGATCGCCGTGATACCTCCGAAGCATGGACACATGAAAAACTGGATGTACAGCTGATAAGATAGGTGGCAATGCAAGTCTATAGGCCACCGCTCCCACTCGATCAAGAATCTCAAACGGACCAATGAATCTAGGGCTAAGCTTGCCCTTCATCCCAAATCTCATCGCGCCCTTCATAGGCGACACTCGGAGCAATACTCGCTCACCAACCATGAAAGCCACATCTCGAACCTTGCGATCTGCATGACTCTTTTTCCTAGACTGAGCTGTACGGAGCCTATCCTTAATGATCATGACCTTGTCCAAGGCCTCCTGAACCAAATATGTACCCAACAACCAAGCCTCTCCCGGCTCAAATCATCCAACCGGAAATCGACACCGCCTACCATATAAAGCCTCATAAGAAGCCATTTGGATACTCGACTGGTAGTTGTTGTTGTAGGAAAACTCTGCTAAAGGCAAGAACTGATCCCACGAACCTCAAAAGTCAATAACACAAGCTCGGAGCATATCCTCCAATATCTGAATAGTCCACTCGGACTGTCCATCCGTCTGAGGATGAAATGTTGTGCTCAACTCCACCTGGTTGCCTAACTCTCGCTGAACAGCTCTCCAGAAATGCAAGGTAAACTGCGCGCCCCGGTCTGAAATAATAGATACTAGCACACCATGAAGGCGAAAAATCTCCCGGATATAGATCTCAGCTAACCTCTCGGATGAATAAGAGACTTCAACAGGAATGAAATGCGCGGACTTGGTCAGCCTATCAACAATGACCCACACTGCATCAAACTTCTTCCGGGTCAACGGAAATCCAGTAACGAAGTCCATAGTGATCCTCTCCCACTTCTACTCGGGAAGCTCAATCCTCTGAAATAAACCACCAGGCCTCTGATGCTCATACTTAACCTGTTGACAATTCAAACACCGCGCCACATATGCCACAATATCCTTCTTCATTCTACGCCACCAATAATGCTGCCGCAAATCCTGATACATCTTCACGGCGCCCGGGTGAATAGAGTACCGGGAACTATGGGCCTCCTCTAAAATCAACTCTCGAATCCCATCAACGTTGGGCATTGGGCACACAAACTCGCCCCTGCAATCTCAAAACACCATCATCATCTAAGTTCACTTGCTTGGTGCCCCCGCGCTGCACCGTGTCTCTAAGGACACACAAAAGGGGATCATCAAGTTGCCGATCACGGATACGCTCCAATAATGAAGAACGAGCGACCGTACAAGCCAACACTCGACTATGCTCAGAAATATCTAACCTCACAAATCGATTGGCCAAGGCCTGAACATCCAAAGCAAGCGGCCTATGACTGATCGAAATAAAAGCAAGACTGTCCATGCTAGCTGACTTCCTACTCAAAGCATCGGCCACCATAATAGACTTCCCCGGGTGATATAAGATGGTAATATCATAATCCTTCAACAAATCCAACCACCTCCTCTGCCGCAGATTCAACTCCTTTTGCTTGAACAAGTATTGAAGACTCTTATGATCCGTGAACACCTCACACGCCACGCCATATAGATAGTGCCTCCAAATCATGCACTGGATAATTTTTCTTATGAATATTCAACTGCCTCGAAGCATAAGCAATGACCTTGACATCATGCACCAACATTGCACCAAGACCAATACGGGAAGCATTGCAATAGATTGTATAAGGCCCTGAACCTGTGGGCAAAACCAATACCAGTGTCGTAGTCAGAGCTGTCTTGAGCCTCTAAAAGCTCGCATCACACTCGTCCGACCATCTGAACTGCGCACCCTTCTGGCTCGACCTGGTTATCGGAGCTGCAATAGATGAGAACCTCTCCACGAACCGACAATAGTAGCCTTCCAATCCCAAGAAACTCCGAATCTCTATAGCTGATGCTGGTCTAGGCCAGTTCTTTGACTGCCTCAATCTTCTTCGAGTCAACCTGAATGCCCTCTGCTGATACGACATGACCCAGGAATGCAACTGAACTCAACCACAACTCACACTTCGAAAAATTTGCATATAGCTGGCTATCCTTCAGAGTTTGAAGAACCACTCTGAGATGCTGCTCGTGCTCCTCCTGACTACGGGAGTATATCAATATATCATCAATGAAGACTATCACAAATGAGTCCAAATAAGGCCTGAAAACTCGGTACATTAACTCCATAAAAGCAGCAGGGGAATTTATCAGCCTAAATGAGATCACCAAGAACTCATAATGCCCATAACGAGTGCGAAAAGCTGTCTTAAGGACATCAGACACCCTAATCCTCAGCTGATGGCAACCAGATCTTAAGTCAATCTTGTAAAACACTGAAGCACCCTGAAGCTGGTCGAATAAATCATCAATCCTCGACAAAGGGTACTTGTTCTTAATAATAACCTTATTCAACTGTCGGTAGTCAATACACATCCTCATCGAGCCATCCTTCTTCTTGACAAACAATACTGGAGCACCCCAAGAAGAGACACTAGGTCTAATGAAGCCTTTATCCAACAAACCCTACAACTGATCTTTCAACTACTTCAACTCTGGCAGGTCCATACGATATAGCGGAGTAGAAATAGGTTGGGTGCCCTGAGCTTACTCAATACAAAAATCAATATCCCTGTCGGGTGGCATACCTAGCAGGTCAGCAAGGAAAACCTCTGGAAAGTCACGAACCACTAGCACTGACTCCATGGAAGGAACCTCGGCGCTAGAATCACGAACATAAACCAGATAGGTCAAACAACCCTTCACGACCATGCGCCGAGCCTTTATATAAGAAATGACTCTAGCAGAAGAACGACTAGGAGTCCCCCTCCACTCCAAACGAGGCACCCCTGGCAAAGCCAAGGTCACTGTCTTGGCATGATAGTCCAGAATAGCATGATAGGGGGATACCCAATCCATCCCCAATATAACATCGAAGTCAACCGTATCCATAAGAAAAATATCAACCTGAGTCTCCAGACCACCAATGACTACTAAGCAAGCACGGTAGACTCGATCTACCGCTATAGAATCACCCACCGGTGTAGACACATGCACAGCAGTACCCAAGGAATCACGAGGCATACTCAAATAAAGGGAAAAATATGAAGACACATAGGAGAATGTAGAACCCGGATCAAATAACATCGAAGCCTCTCTGCTGCAAATTGAAATTGTACCTGTAACAACTGCATCAGAAGCCTCAGCATCAGGCCTGGCAGGAAAAGCATAGCACCGGGGCTGAGCCCCTCCGATCTGAACATCTCTAGGTCAACCTACTGCAGGCTGACCTCTACCTCTCATAACCTGTCCTCCACCTTTATGAGTCTGACCTCCACCTCTGGCACCTCGACCTCCACCCTAGCTGACTGAGGGGGTGGGGTGCACCTGGTGCGGGAATCATAGAACGAGAGCCCTGCTGCTGAGAACTACCAGAAGGTCAGAAGCAATACTTAGCAATGTGTGCTGGATCACCACAAGAGTAACAAGACCTCTGTTATTGAGGCTGCTGGCCCTAAAACTGTCCATGTCGACCAGAATAACCACCCTGGAAGCTCTGAAGCGGCGGTGCACTGATAGGGGCTGATAGTGCACTGTAGGATACCTGAAGCACCGACTGGAATAGCCTAGGAGGATGATCTCTGCGAAAAGAACCTCTGCCTCCAGATGAGGCACTATTGAACTAACAAGAATAGCGAGGTCTCTTGTCAGACCCCTGATCACTACCCTGTGATAAGACCATCTCAATACGCTTGGCCGCATTGACCGCCTCCTGGAACGAAATATTTGTACTTGCCTCTCTAGCCATCTGGAGTCTAATAGGCCGAGCTAGACCCTCAATAAACCTCCTCACCCTCTCACGATCATTGGGGAGTATCATGATAGCATGTCAGGCCAAAGTAATAAACCTGTCTCATATTGTGTAACAGTCATAGATCCTTGTTAGAGGCCCTCAAACTACCTCCGAAGACCCTCCCTCTGAATAACTGGTAGAAACTTCTCCATGAACAACTCGGAGAACTGAGCCCACGTCAATGGTGCAGACCCAGCTGGCCTGGTCAAGCAATAGTCTCTCCACCAAGTCTTGGCGGTATCCGAAAGACGGAATGTAGCAAAATCAACTCCATTGGACTCCATAATGCCCATGTTCCGAAGAACCTCATAGCAACTGTCCAAGAAATCCTGGGGATCCTCTGATGATGCACTAGTAAGTGTAGTAGAAAATAGCTTGGTGAACCGATCCAACCTCCACAAAGCATCGAAAGATATGGCTTCCTCCTCAACTGCATGTGCCACAAAACCCGGCGAAGTTGCTCCAGCTGCCTGAGGTGCTGGAGTCTGGAACTGAGGAGCTAGCTGCTCTAGTGTGCGGGTAGCAAGAGTCTGGGTCCCTCCCCCAGCCTGGGAGACAACTGGTGCAGTAGGAAAAAGAGCCAGCATGAGCCACGTTCTCTATAAGGCCCACTAAACGGACCAAAGCGTCCTGAAGAACAAGGGTGGCAATGACCCTTCTGGGACCTGAGCTGGTCCAACTGCAACTACCTACGCAAGAACCTCACCGGCAAAGTCTACCTGTGGGTCCTTCGTTGGTGCTGCTGCTCTGGGCAGAGCCCTGCTCTGCCTCGGCCCCTCACAGGAGCTGCAACTGGAAGATCGCGCTGTTGATCAGCAGATGAGGAAGCACGCTTTCTCGCCATCTGCGAGAGAATAGAATAGAAAATCAGTTAGCATTTAGAATTCAAACCGCACGACTGAGAAGAAGAAATGTGAAGTTATTCATAACCTTGCAACCTCTGGGGATAAGTACAGACGTCTCTGTACTGATCCCTCAGACTGTACAAGTTTGTCTGTGAATTGTGAGACCTAAGCAACCTAGCGCTCTAATACCAACTTGCCACGCCCCGAAATCCCACCATCGGGTCGTGATGGAATCTAACATTGAACCCGCTAGACAAGACAACGTGTATAGATAAACTAGCATATTAACATCAATTTAATAGGATAAACTAAACGGTTCACAATTTAACAGCGTAAATAAATATGGGTTCAAGCTAAATAAGGACAACATAATACAAGAACGCGTAAATTTTCCAAAAACCTGGAGTCACAAACTCACGAACTGTCTGTAAGAGTGCTAAATACAAGTCTGAAAAGAGAATACATAGTTGTCTCTGAAACTAGAGGAAAAATAAGACATAGGTGAAGATAAAGGGATAGATAAGACGGCAAGGCCCATGAACGTCGGCGGGTATACCTTGAAGCCTCTAGGATAAGCTGGAAGACACTCCCACTAATGATGTCCTCTGGGTCCGGCTGCGTAATCTGCATAACATAAAGAAGTGCAAGTGTAGCATCAGTACAACCGATCCCATGTACTGAGTAAGTTCCGAGCCTATCCTCGGCGATGTAGTAACGAGGCTAAGACACAATAAAAAAATGTACCTGTGCAGTTCAATAATATAGCAGAAACTAAACAAGAATATAATTACGGGGAGAACATGCTAGGGGTAAGAGATAGCAAATACTGAAACGACAGAAACGAAAACAACAGTATGAAATATCTTAAAATAATAACAAGAATTGACAACACAAATTAAATAGTGAAAGATGCGGCACATCATGTCCCCTCGTGCATAATAACAATATAAAACATGGCACTGAACGTCCCCTCATGCATAATAATATAAAACATGGCACGGAATGTCCCCACGTGCATAATAATATAAAACATGGCACGGAATGTCCCTCGTTCATAATAATATAAAACATGGCAACCGTCTAGTAACAGAATAACAACAGGGAAATAAACAAGTGGACGGCATCACCCTTCGTGCTTTACTCTAATTCTCACCAAGACAAGTGCACGGCATCACCCTTCATGCTTTACTCTCATACTCACCAAAACAAGTGCACGGCATCACCCTTCGTGATTTACTCTCATACTCACCAAAACAAGTGTACGTCATCACCCTTCGTGCTTTTACCTCACAATAGCGGCACAGCATTAACCTTCGTGCTTTTAATATAAAAAATGGCACGGCATTAAACTTCATGCTTTTAATATGAATAATGGCACGGCATCACCCTTCGTGCTTTACACTATTTCCTCACAATATCAAACAACGCACGGCATCACCCTTCGTGCTTTAACATTCTTCCTCACCCAAACAACAATCACAAACAATGGGCAAGGGAGTAAACATAATAGAAATAGGAATCCCGGCAAGGGAACAATAACAGTAATCTCAACATCCCAGCAAGGGAGATAATCACTAAAGCAACAATGACCCGGCAAGGGTATATCTTAATAACTCTTTCTCTTTCTTCCACTTTCATTTCATAATTTACTCTATCACTTGAGCCAATGCTCCAAATGATTCAATTATCTCGTATATCTTCACTGTTGGTGTTACAACTCGAGCCAATGCTCCTCGAAGTTTAAAGATCACAATCCCCTTCAAATGCTCTTTACAACATATAGAAATCATCAATTAAGCATGGAAGTTACAACAACATCAGAATATTCGCAATATAAAGACTCACGGTCATGCTAGACACCAATTTATAGATACTCGTCACCATGACTATACATCGTACTCAACAATTAGCAAGTAGCAAATAAGACTCAACTCTTATTCCCTCAAGCTAAGGTTAGACCAAACACTTACCTCGGGTCTAAAGTATAGCAATCAACCCTCTAACACCGCCTTTCTTTTAGAATTCGATTCCAAAATGGTATTATCTAGACATAATCAACTCAAGTATATCAATAAGGATTCAATGATTCAATTACATGGCCTAATTATCCATTTCCTAGCATTCTTCCAAAATTACCAAAATTCGATCCCCGAGCCCGCTCTCTCGGATTCTTGTAATTCTCGAAGGGAACACTCATCCAAAGCCCAAGGATCATTAATATACTATTTTTACTTGATTTCATGGCCAATTCACAGAAAATTCTCAAGTGATCACAAGTTCTAGGTTACTACCCAATTTCTTGAATTTTTTCACTAGTTTATGTAGTTAATTAGGCTAGGATGCAAGCATGGAACAAATTTCCGGGTAGAGTTCACTTACCTTATAGGAAATGGTTGAAAGCTATTAAAAATGGAGGAAATCGCCTAAGGAAGAAGATGGAAAATGAGAAAAATGGGTTTAAAACCCGTAATTAAAACTCACTGCCTGAACAGTGATCTCGCAGCTGTGGCTCTAGGGACCGCATCTGCGACCTCGCACTTGCGAGAAGAATCTCGCACATAAGGAATTGGGCTTGGGGGTCTGGGATCGCACCTGCGAGAAATAATCCGCCCCTGCGATAACTAGAAAGGCCATTAGTGATCGCACCTGCGATGCTGGGCAACCGCACCTGCGGTCACACCAGAGCAGGTGCACCAGCAGCTTTGTTTGCTGGTTTTTAGCCCCCGTTAGGTGCCCGGAAGGCACCTGGGCCACTCGAGCCGTAGTCCGAATATACCAACGAGCCCCAAATCATATTACGGACTCGCTCGAGCCTTCGAAACACTCAAAACAACGCTAAAACTCGAAATCACACCCCAAATCTCAAGAACCAAACTTAGGAATTTAAATCATCTAAACTTCGCTAACAACATGCCGAACTGACCTATACAACTCGGAATGATAGCAAATTCCACAGATAACTCACATAACATCCTACAAACTTGTCTGTGCGATCAAATCGCCAAAACAACATCATATACATTGAATTAAGCCTCAAAATCCATGAATTCTATCAAATTTCATAAAACATCAAATTTTTTCCATTTTAAATCCGAAACCCGTCAAACGAAATCCGATTTGAACCAAACTTTACAGAAAGTGCTTAAACCATATATAAGACCTGTACCGGGCACCGGAAGATAAATACCGGCCCGATACTGTCACTTTCTAATCAGATTTCATTTTCAATTTCCATAAATATTCTCAGAACAATTTTACTCAAAAATTCATTTCTCGGGCTTGGGACCTCGGAATTCGATTTCGGGTATACGTCCAAGTCCCATATTTTCCTACGGACCCTCGGGGACCGTCAAATCATGGGTCCGGGTCCTTTTACCCAACATGTTGACCGAAGTCAAATTTTATTCATTTTAATATCAAATCTTAGCATTTTTCACAGAATTTCATATTTAAGTTGTCCGGCTACGCGCCTGAACTGTGCATGCAAATCGAGGAAACTACATATGAGGTTTTCAAGGCCTCGAAAGTACGGAATGGGTATTAAAATAGGTGATGACCCCTTTGGGGTCGTCACAGTTGGGAAACAAGAAATCATCCTTAGGGCTTGGATAGTCAACGCACACCTTGGCCTTCCCATCCTTCTTCGGAACCGGTACAATGTTGGCTAGCCAAGTTGGATACTCGACCACTCCAAGGACCTTGGCTTTGATCTACTTGATGACCTCTTTCTTTATCCTTATACTCATATATGGCTTGCATTCCAGAGCTCCTGCTTTACCTGCAGACACATACGGTTGGTCGGTAGCTTGGGAGCCACTATGGATGTGCTTAAACTCGTCATGCCGTCATAGGGCCATGAAAAAATATCCTCATACTCCCTTAGAAATCTGATGTACTCTTTCTTCTCTGATGATAATAGATGGATGCTAATGTGTGTTTCTTTTACTGTTTCAGAATCCCCTAAGTTAACTGCCTCAGTTTTTTCCAAATTGGAATTTGGTTTGTTCTAAAAATTTGCTACTTCTTTGAAAATTTCCTCAAGTATTATATCATCATCCCGATCTTTCGAATTACTTTCCTTATGTTGCGTTGTCTCATTACATGTCACGGTCGTAGGTTCATCAGGATATGTAATAATTATGCTGAAAAAGAATATAGAAAGATAATAATGTAAATAGACGGAAAAAATGATGCATTAATAAAAGTTAAAACTATCAAAAAGTATGGCTCGATGTCTCGAGTAATTATTTCAAAACAAAACATTGAAAATATCTTAAATTCCAAAAATAATTTTAAACGTAAACCATGCTAGTTATCCAAGGCTATCTTGGTGCTCGACGAGCCCGGGATGGTGCAGTAGTCCAATTCTTCTCCCAATGTCTGAATGGTAAGGTCTTTCTCCTCCTCCTCCTCCAAAATTGCACTACAATCCATATTTTCCTCATCCAGAAACAGCTTCCTCTTACCGGCCAAAACCTCATCTTCCTCAGATCCCCAAATCACATCAGTCTTGCAGAATGCGTGGTGTAGTCTCCAATCATTATATTCTTGCACGATGTATTCATATCTGATACCAAATGTTGTGTCACGATATTGTGGTCGTATCGGTTTTGTGATCCCTTGAAGCTTTGGACCAAGACCATTGCCTGGTTCATACCCGAACCACATCAGTATGATCTCTATATTGTTGCTCCACCATCTCCCCTTCTCGATTGTGTTTATCTTCTCAATGATGTGGTATATATTCCCCTGTCAATTTCCTCTTATTCTTGATAGCTGACACATTCTGGTTGGTGTAGATAGGATTACTTCCATCTCTGTGAATAATCACCTCTTGATGATTCCACAAAAACTTCACAACCTGGTGTAGAGTAGAAGCGAGTGCTCCTGTTGCGTGTATCCATGTCTTCCCAGTAACAAGTTATAGATAGCGGATATATCTACCACATGGAAGTCAACGTCGAACCATGTCAGGCCCATCTACAGATCCAGGTGGATCTCTCCGATAGTAGCTCTCTGAGACCCATCAAATGCCTTCACGTTCATACTTCTCATGCGTATCTCATGCAGGCTATACCTAGTCTTTTCAAAGTAGTCAGCGGGAATATGTTCAGACTCAAACCTCTGTCTATCAGAACCCTAGAAACGAACTTGTCTTCATATTGCACAATGATGTTCAATGCTTTGTTGTGACTTAACCCTTCCGGCAGTAGCTCATCTTCGTGGAAATTACTCTTTTCAATTTCTAGTATTTGCCCCTCCATATTTTCCATCTCTCCACTAGTAATACGGTAGGTACATAAGCTTCACTTAACACCTTCATCAAGGAATTCTTGTGCGCATATGAGTTTTGCAACAATGATAAGATGGATATTTGAGCAGGAGTATTATTTAAGTGATCAACAACAAAGTATTCCCTCAAATGTACCTTTCTCCAAAGATCATCATTGCATGTCTGCACGACATGTGGTTTCGGTACAGTCACTTTACTTGTTCCTCCAAGATTTTCATGTGTGTAAACCCTGCCGGTTCTAGTCATTCCTTGTGCAGCACATGTATCTTCCGTCTTGGCTTTTCCCTTACTCCTTGCCTCCGCCACATAATCCCGCGGGACAAAATCAGACTCATAAGGCAATGTTGGAGCTACCATCACAGTGAAGGGCGTAGCTACCTCGACCTTGAATGGTGCCTGGATTTCGGTTAGAATCGATGGGAGGGTGACATAAGCTATTTTGGGACCTTCCAGATTTCGGATAAGCCTGATGGATCCTTACTGATCCCATTCTCCATCCTTTTCTATCACTTTCACTCCCTCTCCCATGTGATTAGGAAGAGGGTTATTGTTGGCATTCAACATGGACTCCTTTGCTTGTATAACTTTGGTGTCAATAATGTCTGGATCTTTTCTTTTAAAATGCGGCATTCCTTGATAGTATGACCCTTCATTCCAGAGTGGTAGGCATAAGTCTTGTTAGGATTAACCCACTGGGAAGGATTTTTAACAACAGCAATAGGAATAGGAGTGACATATCCAGCAAACTTCAATCTCTCAAATAGTTGGGCTATGGGTTCGGCGATAGGGGTGTATTGTCTGGGAGCTCTGTAGTCAAAGTTTGGTTGTGGCTTTAGGTAGTTTTGGCGGGCGGGAAGAGGTGAATGATAAAAGGCAGGTTGGGTATTATAGGTATGGTAGGTAGTGACATGGTATTAGTATTTTGGAGGTGAGGTTTGATATGTGGGTGGAGGTGTTTGATAGGTAAGCGGAGAATTAGGGCCCTAGGCTACCATCACAGTACCCACTTAATTATTCTTCAAGATACCTCCTGATTGTAAGACTTTTTTGGTGGCTTGCTGCGCCACAAAATGTATCACCATATCGCTTTTGATTCCTTATTCTATCGTTTCTCCCAACTTGATCATGTCGGAGAACTCGTGATTATCTATAACCATCAATCTTTCATAATTATATGGATCTTGAGCTGTGTCAAAGAACTTTTTCATTTGCTCTTCTTCTAGTTGCGGCCTCACCTTAGCATCCTCCGATCTCCTACGAGTAGCATATTCACAGAGGGTTTCTATTGGCTACTTCTTGAGATTTTGGATATAAAAAATGTTTGGCGCGTTTTTTATGTTAAACCTGAATCTATCCATAAAATCAGATGTCATGCTTACCCAGTTCGCCCACTTTATCGGATTCTAGCTAATATATCAAGATAAGGCATCACTTGCGAGACTTGACGTGAACAGTTTCATGCGAATTTTCTCATTCTTGCCCACTCCTACAAGCTTTTCATAGTAGGTTCTTAAATGCACCTTAGGATCACTAGATTCATCAAACATCTCAAACTTAGGAGGTTTGTAGACCTCCAGCAGTTCCACATCTGGATGGATACACAAGTCTTCGTATTTCTAACCTTCAACACCTTTCCCGCCTTCAACACTCTAGACTCTTCCTGTTAGTTTCTTTAGCTCCTCCGCCATGTTTCAGATGAGCAGGTCCTTCTCGGTTAGTTCAGGTACGTATATGGTTTGTTACGGGGTGTGTGGTAAAGTCTCCATGTATATTGGATTTCCTTGGTGTGCTCTTGGGACTTGGGTGTAGGGGTGATCATTGATTGAGGTTTCAGGGGGTGGGAGGTAAGTTGTGGTGCATTTTGAGTGGTATATTAAGTGGTGGTTTGTGGATACTGGGTTGGGTGATGGTTGTGTTGTTGAGGGGTTCGTACTGGTGGGGGTTTGAGGTTTCGAGGGGGTATAAGGTTGTGATACTTGGGGGGAGCATTTTGTGGAGCTATGGGTGGCGGATTTTGGGCTTGTGTGTTTTGGGGTGGTGTTTTATTCTGAGTGGTTGTGTATTGATGGTTGACATCAGGAACATTTAGAGTAAGGGATTGGTTTACGAGATTTTGGACATGTTAAGCTCACCTTGTAGCACCAAGATTTTTTGTTTGAACTGTAGGACTAACTCATTCTTTCATGTCGTACTACTTCCATCTGAGGTTTCGACATTTTCTGCCATGGTAGCGTTGGCCTTTCGATTACCACTTAGATCATCCATCTTCCCTTTGCCTTTGCCTTTGGTTTTTGGGTCTCTAGGTGGAGGAGTAAGGGTGAGGACCTCTGGATCTAGTGTGGTATGTTGATGATGCTAGAATACACGAATCAACCTTTGGGAATGGGAATAATCAAAAGAAAGAAAACAAAAGGTAAACAAGTCAGTAAGACAAAATGAAAGATTTGCAATATTTAAGCAAGTATCATGTAAGTCATGCAATAATTTGCGTCCTAATTTGGGGACCTCATTATGCCTGAGGTAGGCCTAAGTGACATATAGGCTTGGATAAAATTCATGTCAATGTTGCCTCATTCCATTAATGCAAAAATAGATCAAATATCAATAATAATATGAAGTTACTAATGGCTCGAAGCCTTATTACATCGAACTCTAACAAAATCTAATCTAGAAAGAAATAAAGACCATTATCTATTAGTCTATTTTGTCCCAGAAGGACCTTCTCCATGCTTGGATGTTTTGACTACATCGATCACACTTCCCAGGTCGTGTATATCGAGTAGCAAGTAAGCCATTTCCAACTTCCCTCCTTCATAATAGCCCATACCTTGGCAATCCCAAAGCCTCTTTCTTATCTTCCCCTATAGCTCCATCAATCATTACTCTAGGTGCTCCAACCTTTCTATCAACTTATTTTCAATTTCTTCAATATCCACCTTATGCTTCTCTAGATGCTTAGCTTCAGATTCGAACACTCTTTTACGGAACCTCTTGTACTTTACCTGTGCCTCAACCACCTCATCTATGATTCTATCCTTCAGATTGACCCCGGTTTGACGTTCCCGTTTATTTCATCTTGCAACCATGAGAGATAGTAGTACATATGACCAGTGTGATACCTGTCCGGTTAAATAGTCTCTCCATCCACGATGATCTTTTGGTTCCACATGTGCTGGGCCTCAAATTTGAATGGGATAACATCTCCTTTTAAATATACTTTATATTGAACCATGTTTGAAACCCGAGGTATGACTTGATTCCTCCTAGCTTGCCTCATTACCTTATAAGATGCCTCGTAGCCCATTCAGTACCAAGTGAGTGGTTCCTTTGTACCTAATGATGAACTCGTTACTAGGTAACCACTTAAACATCCAATGCACTTGCTCGTCTGTCAGGTTACTGGTTAAACGCATCCAGCATACAACATTCCTAGGCTTCGCAAAGTTGTCTAGGGATAATGTCATCTTCTTTGGATGATGACTGTCTATGTAGTCGTTTAGTGGCCTACGCAAGAGCTCCTGGCGGTAAATTCCTCTTTGAAACTGTTCTAACAGCCAAACCTGTTGTAGAAGATTACAACCCTCAAAATGCCTAAACCCATGCTTGCACCTATATATAGCATGGCATATTTCGGCTAAGATCATAGGAAGTGTATTTATGCCCCTCGATAGCTTCCATCGCGGTCCTGGCAACCATGGCTAAACGAGTGCGAATTCTCCCTCCTTGCATCAGAAAGATAAAAAAAACCCAAGAACAGAGCATGAAGACATAGACCCGGCGGTGTACCCATCCCAAAGAGGTAATGGCTAGCTCCTCGTGAAGCAATCGATATGATTTGTTGTTCTCATAGCACTCATAGAGAAATTCAAAGGGGATGTAGGATTTCTTCAGGCAGACTAGTTCGTCATTCTTCTTAAAGACTATCATATTCAGAAACCTGCGTGGGGTGCGACTTTCTGGCACTAGTAAGCCCGAACTATCCCATGGTAACTTGATGAAGCCCCTTATATCTTCCATAAGAGGTGTCATTTCTATATTCTCAACCCGGAAAATAACTCTTTTTGCATCCCCGAACATGGTGGGTGCGCAATTAAATCCTTGTTGGGTCGAATATTCAGCAAAGATGGCAAGTTACCTAGTACTATCCTCGTGTGATTGTTGTCGCATGGTACAAGGTCATTCCTCCAGTCAATTAGCAAAGGCGGGATATTCTGGACCATACCAAAACCTGGAGATTTCATGTTTCATTTTCTATAAACAAATAAAAGTTAACCCTTTCCCCATCAAAATTCGACTATTTACGCAATAATGGTCAACACGTTGGCATGTTTTCTCTAAGTAATGCACATAATATGATGGTATCCTTTAGGATTATGGAAATCCCTTTCGACTTTAGACAAGGTTTATTTAAGCGGGTTGGTATGTCAATGACGTCTCAATCCATACTAGGTTTGGCATGATACATGTTCATTTCTAATTAGAGTATGGTTTCTAGAATGATCTAGACTGGTACTCTCAAGTGGACTACTTGAGAGGGAAAGACACGGGACTGTTGACTGCACCGTTGATCGACTGGTCTACCGCTAATAAGAACTTTCGATTTAAAAGGGTGTTTTAGGAAAGCGTGGACACTCATCAGGCGCCACTATAATGATAATAAACACGAGTGGAGTATGATGTTGAGTGCGTGCTTTATGCAAAAATAGTAACACGTTGTCAGATATTTGCATGGTGAAAATGCGTAAAAATCGGTAATAATATGATAAAGATGAACAGAATAAGGAAAATAAAAAAGGAAAGACAAAGGAGAGAAGCTTGATTAAATCATGAAAATGTGCGAGAACGTAATTAAATGAAGAAAATAGGGAGATAGGGACGGGAGATACATGATATAGCAGTTTTAAGCAAGATAACGGAAATAGGGAGGGGATGTACATAATATAAGAATTTAAGTGAATAAAGGTAATAGGGAGGGGATGTTCATGTCATCAAATAATTTGTTAATCCACATAAGCCAATCTTTATTATTGTAAGAGCCTAAGTGTATCCCCAGCAGAGTCGTCATGCTGTCGCACTCTGTTTTCTCGTGAAAGCAGGTTTTGACATGTGACAACTCTTTTAAATGGGTATTTTAAAAGAGAAGATTTGCCACCTAATGATTTTAAGGTGCATTAGGGCACCTATTTACAAATAACTCTGTTGTAACTAGTCTGCGTCACCAAAGATCGGGGAAGGGATCAAATTACCTCGAAGAGAAGGTATTTTGACATTCTTCGAGGTCCACAACTGTGGGTCCCAGTTGAAATTTCTGTTATGTGGGATTATTGGATTATAATTGTCCTATGTCATCATGTAAATTGAAGGAAGACAGGTAACAACCATGATATAAAACAAGTGTAAAGAAGATTTCACATATGAAGTGATTAGACTATATATAAATTATAAGTACATGTTTTTGGAGGTTTCAAGGTACAACCTAATTGTTCTAAGTTCAAATAAACAAAGCGCGAGTAACAAATATATAAATGAGGTTTCCTACGTTTTTTAGCCTAAAGGATCACCTCGTGCAACATAAATAATACTTCACAATTCCCCTAAGGTAGGGGTTGCTCATATTATTCATAGGGAACATGCTATCATCTCATGCTACCCAAATTACTATCTTAGAGTTGCTTACCTAAACCGCTCTATGTCAATTCGAGGTCATATCGAATGCGTGCACCCCCCGTCCCATGCCTATGGTCCTGGAGGACTTGACCTACTATTTGGGTGGTTCTAGACTTTACTTAGGGTGATCAAAATGATAAAACTAGGCGCCCATTAAAATCAAGTAGGACTACACATAAAGACAATGAATGGCTCAAGTAATCCTCCACACATAAGCAAAAAAAGCACGCGAACAGATTTCAGATTCTGCAATAGACAGTTTTATAAACGAGATGTATTAGAGTTGTTTAAAATCTATAGGCATGGCTTCTATGTGACCACACAATCTAAGAACATATCATGGGCAGTGCCTCTATCCAGATTATTGAAATTATGGATACAAGTGTTATAAAAGTGTATAGACATGATCTCTAAATTATTTGTGCCTCAGGCAGTGAAGCCATTGGAAAACTCAGAATTACTCATTTTTTTATCCTATTAGCATGCTTTCAAAGCGAGTAGCAGTATCTTATAGGAATTTCGCTAATAGTTGGTATTTGAACACATATTTATCATGTTTATTCCCTCAGGCTAGTTATCTAAGTGGGAAATGTGATAATAACAACAATACAACCAAGTAGTTAATCAAGTAAGACCCTATAGCCATGGTATCTAGATGAGTATCGGTGGAAGCATTACTTAACACGATCCTATAGGTAGTTATCTAATAATCACACTGCAAATGCACAAGTTGAGAAAATAGTAACTGATATCTGATTCATATAGGCATGTTATCTAATAGTGCATAGAAGTAAACATGTGAACAAGTAAAAAACTAGGTTCTTTCAAACATATTTCTAATAATGTGCGGGCATTAGACAGGTTAAGTGTAACACCCCTTACATTCGAATTAGGTATGGATATGTTAAATGGGTATTAATTTGATATATTAGACATATGAAGTCCTATAGGGATGAGTATGAGTGAAAATAGTTATTTCAAAATCAAGATGGAAAGTGAGGTGCATAAGATTCGACAAAATCGACTAAGTTTACATAAGGTCTCTGTTCCAGAAGGGTTTCGTCAAAGTGTGTAAGTAATTTGGAAAACTCAAAAAATGAAAGTTTCAGGCCTTTGAAGTAGATTTTCAACGATATATTGTGGATCAGAAATGGATCCTTGTGTAAAACGTTATGCGCATTTTACAGAGCAGTGCGCAATCACCGCGCCCCGGACCGCGACCACGGTTATGCGGCAGTGTTCCTGCCATTTACCGCAGTCGGGACCGCAATCAGGCCTACAGGTGCGAGGGGTCGGTCTTGGGGAGTCATTCATAAAGCCCTATTTCGTCCCCCACATCCCCAAAACATAAAAACTTGCTCTAGAAAGGAGAGCTCTCAAAAACCTAACTCCTTAAAGGTCCCTCCACCATCCAAGTTAAGTTCTAATGGTGATTCTATGTTTATTTCAATTCCCCAATGCCTTATTAACGTGGTTAAACCCTCCATATCATTAGATATTCGATTGGGACGTCATTGTTGAGAGAAGGAACCCTAGAACTCGAATTTAAGGGGATTGAACTTCAAAAAAGCTAATGTTTTCACCCTCTAATTGATTCTAATATTGGATAATGATTATAGACTCTAGTTCATTAGTTATGTGTTGATGGGTTTGATAGAAAAGCATGAACGGTTATAGGTTTGGTGTGTTGATTGTCTATTATTGGTTAAGGGTGTTGTTTACCTTATGGGTGATAAAGAATAATGTTGATTTTAAGCATTTGAGAATTTAGAATTTATCCAGGAGCAAGAGAATGGGTTATTGGGTGTAGAAACACCATTAATAAGGGATATGAAGCTTTATGCCACCAAGTGTTTGATAAAATGCCTAAGTGACCAAAACATGACTATTGTTGCTAATTTGGAATAACTTTGACTTGTATTGATATAGATTAAAGTTGAAAGGGTTGGCGAATGTTGTATTATGATCAAGAGCAGGAACTAAAGGTATGTGAGGCTAACACTCTATGTTTAGGAATGTTAATGATTCTCCTTACACTATGTTTCTTTTACCACGTTACCAATTGCCTCAGAGATATAGTTAAGCACAGTTTTGCAGAACTTCTATTCTCTAGCTTCATAACTCGTTCATGACTTTCATTCTGAACGTTGTGAAATCAGTGCGTAATCAATATAGACTTGGGTTTGATGCCTATGAGTCTCAGTCCAGATTACTCAGCATGTCATAAACAGTTGAAGTTTCAATTTTCATAATCAGTTCATGAATACATGTCTCAGTCTAGCTCTATTCATCACTCAAGTATCATGTAACTTTGTATGGTTCAGTATTTCAGTGTCATGTATTTCAGTATGATTCTCAGTTCCTGAATGTTGAACACATGTATTTGGGAGCGAGGTCGTACTTTATATGCTTTATGCATGTTTGTTCCTGAGGTTGTAGTTTATGCTTTATGCATTTTCGGGCCTGAGGCCGTAGTTATGTATATGTATACTTGGGGCTGAGGCCGTAGCTTGTGCACATATATATTGGGCCCGAGGTCGTAGCTTATATAGATAAACAGGTTGTTCATAATTCAAAAGAGGGAGTATTCATATCCTTACTTCTTTTCAGTTCAGTTATCAATTATCATTTCAGTATTCAATTATCAGTTATCATTTATCAACTATCAGTTATCATTTTAGTTTCTGTTTCGATAGTTATCATTTCAGTTATCAATTATCAATTTTCAGTCATCAGCTTAGTTTCAGTTTCAGTATTTATAATTCCTTATTTCAGTTTCTTTACATACCAGTGCAATTCAAATGTACTAACGTCTTTTTTTGCCCGGGGCCTCATCTCACGATGCAGGTAATGATTACAGGTTGACGATTCAAAGCGCTAGGATTCTCGTACCAGCTATTTGGTGATCCCTAGTTCTTTCGTGGAATTATCATTACCTTACAGTCTTATGTATTTTAGACATCCAGTGTACTCAGTAATTCATTAGAGGCTTCATAGACTAGAGTAACAGTTAGACAGAGTCACAGGAATTTAAGGTTAAGAAATGTTGCTACATATATTTTTGAGACTTATATTACTGTTTCCGCATTTGATTTACATCTTTTAGACTTTCAGTATATCATCATGTGTTAGTTTATCTTCTGCATTCAGTATGTTATGATATCACATGTTGATTCAGCTAGCCAGTTAGTTCGCTCAGTCACATGTAGTCAGGCACTGAGTGTCGTGTTACATCCAGGCCCAGGTTCGGGGCGTGACAAAGCTTTGTATCAGAGCCCTAGGTTCAAGAGACCTAAGGAGTCTATGGATCCATGTCCAGTGGAGTTTCCTTTATATATGTGTGTCGTCCACTCATATAAATGGTTAACTACCAAGACATCTAGGATTGTCTCACTTCTTTCTACTATAGATCGTGCCATGAAGCTTAGAGAAACAGTTAACCTTCTGTTCCTGTCAAATTCCATACGTTTCTAATGCCCAAGCGACGGGCAAGAAAAACCCAAGCTTCTAGAGTTGAAGATTTCCCATTGGGGTATAATTATGGAGTATAGGTTTGTAACAAATGAGACATGAGATGATGTTAAAAGTGGTATGCAATGGGTAGTAGTACAGATATGAGCATAACCTTATCATAAAGTACAAAAGTAGTTATCATGTTCTATGGTTATCACTTTACTTCAATTACCAGTTATACAATCTTTCAGCCAGCAAGTTTATGGTTATTCAGTAAGCCAGTTATTTGTTATTTTGTTTCCAGATCTCCAAATTTTAGTGCATCAAAATTTTTGGAGACTTGTAAGTATACAATGATGCATATGGATGCTCAAAGAAAATGTAAGTAACATTGATTATAGCAAAATCTTTGCATGTTTTAGGGATTAAGACCCAAAACACACCGGATAGTGCATGAAGTGATTTATCAAATGTGTATGGCAGTGTATCCGTATGTCAGAACCCACGGTGTATCAGGTTAAGAATTCAACCGCAGCGGGCATAGACTTGATCACTATAGTTTTGGGCAGAGAAAAGCCTAAGGGAAATATAGTTAAGAATTATATGATGTAAGAAATGAGAACCAAGAGCAGGCAACATTGAATTTTAGGGAATGATTTTAAGTTGTTTAGATATATACAAATCAGAACTAGAAGTACCACATTAGTAAGTTACTATAATAAGTGGCTATTATTATGAGATAAAAGATATGACATTTCCCCTTCAAATGATGTGACTGTGTGTTTAGGCCGGAGGTTTATAGTCTTAAGTGATTTTGAAGTGTATAGAAAGTTCGGGGTTAGATATTCCAATTTCGTTTAAGGAAGATGAACTTTCTCTAAGTGTGATCCATGTACATAGTTCAAAAAATGGGGAGATAAGTATGCGACAACAGGGTCGGATGGTGAGGAAAGTTAGAAATAGCCTTATGCTTCACTTTAGTTATTTAAAACAGAACATGAACACATGAAGCTAGCAGGAAGTTAGTAAAGAATAGTTAGTATGTTTGAGTTGATACAGTGAATTAACACTTTCAGCAGAGCTAGTAGAGATACAATTTTATTTACTTTGTAAAGTGAATGATAGTGAGTGGGTAACAATTTGAAACACCGAACGCATGTTAGAACCCGAAAAAAATAAGTTAAACCCGAAGTATAGTGGCAGTGGAAAAAAATAAAAATAATAATCAGCTAGCAGTGAGAGACCAAGCTATAGAAGTATAGCCTTTAGGAATTATAGAAGGTGGTTTCTCCAAGACTGACAGTGTGAGCAGAGTTAAATTATTAAGATTGTGTATGATAGTTGTGAATACATTAGCTTTCCAATATGTAAATAATTTAGTTTTTACTAACTCTGAAGTAAGTTGGAAGAGTAGTACTCATTGACGTAGAGTGAAAAGAATTGCAGAAAATAAGGAAATTTATTTGCATCCCAACAAAAAAAGAAGGATCCGCAAGTATAAGACCCTTAGTCTATGAGGTGATGTGAAAACCATCAGCAAGTCCAGATGAATCTGGAATAGTTAGCATTGGGTATGAAAAAGAAAATCAGTTTGGTAATGAGGGAAAATTGTATAATTACCATAAGGATTATGTCTAGGAT
Source organism: Nicotiana paniculata (assembly GCA_005239505.1). Classification (NCBI taxonomy): domain Eukaryota; kingdom Viridiplantae; phylum Streptophyta; class Magnoliopsida; order Solanales; family Solanaceae; genus Nicotiana; species Nicotiana paniculata. The sequence continues at coordinate 152,971 of ML352687.1, forward strand.
GTGTAAGAAACACAAAGTTAGTAGAATTATCACGGAGCTTAGTTATTGATGATAAAGTGATCACAGAAAAGCTATAAAATCATGCCTATTTCTGTGTTATGAGGGTAGTGCCACTGCACGGGACTCTAAAATTTAGAGTACATGTCAAAGACTTAGTTCACAATAATACTATAAGTATTTTCAGGAAGTGCTTAAGAAAGATAATCAAGTGTGGAAGTATAACTCATGATTGATGTAGATAAGAGAACTCTAGTGAAAGAAAGTCACCAGCCAAGATAGGAGTTCGACTTCGAACTCCGAAGATGACGGAGTTGTTGTCTAGAACAGGACTTGTTCCCCCTTAGTAGCCGAAGGGAAGGAGAAACAATTTGATCATCCCTATGTGTTGCAGTTGAAAGAGGATATTCACAAGTATAAGACGATGGTTTTTGAATAAGAGGGAGATGATGGTACTTTGAGGTACCAAGACAAATTGTGTATTCCAGACATAGATAGACTTAAAGAGGGAAGATCATGTTAGAAGCCCATAATTCCAGGTATTCTTTCCATCCAGGTTCCCCAAATATGCATCATGACCAAGGAGATTTATTGGTTGAACGACATGAAAAAGAACGTTGCAGACTTTATGGCCAAGTGTCTTTTGTCAGTAAGTGAAAGTCGAGCAGCAGAAAGCCCAGTGTTTTACCCCAGAATACACATATTTTGAGTGGAGATGGTAATTATGGAATTTATAATAGGATTATCTTGCTCAATTTGGAAGCATGATTTGATTGAGTGATTGTAAATTGACTTACCAAGTCAGCACACTTCTTGCGAGTAAAAACTACAGATTCAGTAGAGGGTTATGCCAAGTTGTATATCTAAGTAATTGTCTGATTTCATGGGACTCCGTTGTCCGTCATTTTGGACTATGATTCTCAGTTTAAGATGAACTTTTAGAAGTCCTTTCAGAAATGATTAGATACAAGTTTTCCATCTTAAGAAAGATGGCAAGCAAAGTGCATTATTCAAACACTTGAGAATATCCTTGATTGTAAAGGTAATTGGGATGAGAGAGGGTGTAGATCGCCAATTGGTTGGTTCAAAGCTGGTGAAGAGGAGTTGTTAGGACCAAACTTGGTCTATCAGACTATACAGAAAGTTAAGTTGATTCAAGATTGTTTGAAGATGACTCAGAGCCGCCAAAAGTCCTATTTGAGCGTGTGACATAGTGACCTAGAGTTTCAAGTTGATGACTGGGTGTTTCTGAAAGTTTCGCCTCTGAAAGGCGTTATGAGATTTGGGAAGAAGGGGAAGCATAGTACCTGAAATATTGGTCCATATAGAATCTTGCAAAGGATCGGTCAATTAGCTTATGAGTTGGAGTTTCCACCAGAATTAGTGGTGGTACATCCAGTAGTTCACTTGTCATGTTATAACATTCAAGCTTCCAATACTCAGCTACTCATGTCAAACCAATACTTAGATATTCATGCCAACTTAGTAATCTGATATTGATTTTAGTTCAATTCTAAAATTTTCGTGCAAAATCAATATTCCTATATCTATGTTAGATTAGTATTCCAGTATCCATGGCAGACCAACATTCAGTCAATGCAATAATCATTTAGTTCAGTATCTCAAGAGTTCAGTAATAATGTATTCCTTCAGTTTAGTATGCAAGTAATAATGCAAGTTCATATTTCCACCAGACCCGTTTAAGGTCCGGAGATAGCAGAAGTCATAGTCACGATAATCATTCAAGGACGAATGATCCCAAGGGGAGATAATGTAACACCCCGTACATTCTGATTAGGTATGGATATGTTAAATGGGTATCAGTTAGATATATTAGACATATGAAGTCCTATCGGGATGAGTATGAGTTAAAATAGTTGTTTCAAAATCAAGATGGAAAGTAAGGTGCATGAGATTCGACAAAATCGACTAAGTTTACAGAAGGTCCGTCTTCCAGAAGGGTTTAGTGAAAATCTGTAAGGAATTTGGGAAAACTTAAAACATGAAAAACTTGTAATCCTTTGAAATAGCTTTCCAACTATATATTGTGGATCCCAAACGGATCTTTGTGTAAAAAGTTATGCACGTTCTACAGAGCAGTGCGTAATCACCGCGCCCCGTACCGCGACCGCAGTTATGCGGCAGTGTTCCTGCCATTTACCGCGGTCAGGCCTACAGTGCACGGAGGCGGTCTTAGGGAGTCATTTTTAAGGCCCTATTTCGTCCCCCACGACCCCAAAACATAAAAACTTGCTCTAGAAAGGGGAGCTCTCAAAAACCTAACTCTTTAAAGGTCCCTCCACCATCCAAGATAAGTTCTAATGGTGATTCTATGTTTATTTCAATTCCCCAATACCTTATTAACAGGGTTAAACCCTCCATATCATTAGATATTCGATTGAGACATCATTGTTGAGAGAAGGAACCCTAGAACACGAATTCAAGGGGATTGAACTTCAAAAAAGGTAATGTCTTCACCCTCTAATTGATTCTAACATTTGATAATGATTATAGACTCTAGTTCATGAGTTATGTTTTGATGGGTTTGATAGAAAAGCATGAACGGTTATAGGTTTGGTGTGCTGGTTGTTTATTAGGTGTTAAGGATGTTCTTTACCTTATGGGTGATAAAGAATAATGTTGATTTTAACCATTTGAGACTTTAGAATTTATCTAGGAGCAAGAGAATGGGTTATTGGGTGTAGAAACACCATTAATAAGGGATATGAAGCTTTATGCCACCAAGTGTTTGATAAAATGCCTAAGTAAACAAAACATGACTATTGTTGCTAATTTGGAATCACTTTGACTTGTATTGATATAGATTAAAGTTGAAAGGGTTGGCGAATGTTATATTATGATCAAGAGCATGAACTTAAGGTATGTGAGGCTAACTCTCTATGTTTGGTAATGTTAATGATTCTCCTTACACTATGTTTCTTTTAACACGTTACCAATTGCCTCAGAGGTATAGTTAAGCCTAGTTTTGCAGAACTTCTGTTCTCTAGATTCATAACTTGTTCATGACTTTCATTCTGAACATTGTGAAATCAATGCGTAATCAATATAGACTTGGGTTTGATGCCCATGAGTCTCAGTCTAGATTACTCAGCATGTCATAAACAGTTGAAGTTTCAATTTTCATAATCAGTTCATGAATACATGTCTCAGTCTAGCTTTATTTAGCACTCAAGTGTCATGTAACTTTGTATGGTTCAGTATTGCAGTATCATGTATTTCAGTATGATTCTCAGTTCCTGAATGTAGAACACATGTATTTGGGAGCGAGGTCGTATTTTATATGCTTTATGCATGTTTGGTCCTGAGGCTGTAGTTTATGCTTTATGCATTTTCGGGCATGAGGCCGTAGTTATGTATATGTATACTTGGGGCTGAGGCCGTAGCTTGTGCACATATATATTGGGCCCGAGGCCGTAGATTATTCAGATAAACAAGTTGTTCATCATTCAGAAGAGGGAGTATTCATATCCTTACTTCCTTTCAGTTCAGTTATCGATTATCATTTCAATATTCAGTTATCAGTTATCATTTATCAACTATCAGTTATCATTTTAGTTTCAGTTTCGATATTTATCATTTCAGTTATCAATTATCAATTTTCAGTCATCAGCTTAGTTTCAGTTTCAGTATTTATAATTCTTTATTTCAGTTTCTTTACATAACAGTGCAATTCAAATGTACTAACGTCTCTTTTGTCCCGGTCCTACATCTCACGATGCATGTAATGATTTACAAGTTGATGATTCAGAGCGCTAGGATTCTCATACCGGCTATTTGGTGATCCCCAGTTCTTTGGGGCATTATCATTACCTTACAGTCTTCAGTATTTTTAGACATTCAGTGTACTCAGTACTTCATTAGAGGATTCATAGACTGGAGTAACAGTTAGATGGAGTCACAGGCATTTAAGGTTAAGCAATGTTGCTACATATATGTTTCAAACTTATATTAGTGTTTCCGCATTTAATTTACATCGTTTAGACTTTCAGTATATCAGCATGTGTTAGTTTATCTTCTGCATTCAGTATGTTATGATATCAAATGTTGATTCAGCCATCCAGTTGGTTCGCTCGGTCACATGTAGTCAAGCATCGAGTTTCGTGTTACATCCAGGCCCAGGTTCGGGGCGTGATATTGAGTAGGTGAAGTTTTTGAGTTCCTATAGGCAAGATTTCAATTAGTGTATAGAAATAAATCAAATCAAACAAATAGCAAACCAATCAATTAAACCATGTCTTCTACCCATTCATGCAAGAATTAGATAACCTCTGCCCCTCTTTTCACTAATATCCCCATCATGAAGTTTTACAAGTTATTACAAACCACATTCAATAATTACAGGCCCAAATACAAATATAGAATAACTGAGTAACACATCTTGGCCTTCAAATAAGCTTAGAACTTCATGCGGACGACAGGCCCAAACTCCAGGTGCAAACAGTGTTCTTCAAACGCCCAATACCAAAGGCAAATCCAACATACTAGGCCCAAACGATTGAAGTAATTAAGATAATGGATGCCAAATTTAGCCACACATGTAACAAAACTACTCATAGAAAAACTTAAACACTTAGTTTTTACAACTAAAATAGTTGTAGCTACAACCAATAAACAGGACATTATTATGTTGAAAGGTATCAAAGACACATATGGGCAAGTACATTTAGAAAACAATATTTAACAGTGACAAGATAGGATAGCATAAGCTAGCAAACTACTGGAAACAATGTCTCAAAGTAGAACCAACCTAAATAATTTCAGATGACAGCCTAGTAGAATCGTAGACAAGAAGAAGGTGAAGTACAATCTTCATATGAGGATTTTAACATGAAAGCCTAGCATAGCAACATACTAGTAGCATAGATTGGCGAACATACATAGTTGATTATGAAACTTAACATGATGGACATTAAATACAGCACAAAGATTCTAAAGAACTCATAGTATATAAAAGAACATGTCTACTCTAGGCTAACAGGACATGCAGACATTAGGATTCATGTCAGTCGACCAAGAACAAATCTAAGCTACTGCATCCCCGGAGTCCGAGGGAAGAGAAGCATCTGAACCTCCAGGAGAAGTAGGTGGATCTGTCACCGGCTCTAGATCCTGGCCATCACCATCATCGCCTTCAAGTTCTTCTTCAATTCCTGAGAACTCGAAATCAAAACCATAAGAGTCATACGCATCAGGTTGGACCGGGAGACCACTGCGGGAAGTTGACTACAACTCACAGGCCTTGGGATTTCAGAATCATATCATTGACGCCCGCTTTGGCCTATTCCAAGGTTTTTCTCCCCATTTTATACATAGGAAGTATAATTTCAACAATGAGGCAAGCCGCTCGGCGCTAAAGTTATCCCTTAAGACGGTCAACCTCGGTTGAAAGGTTATTCCGCTGAGGTCTAGTGGCCAGGAGGCTGACATCAAGGTCACGAATAGTGGAGTTAAAAAATTTATTATGCTCAATGACCCTCTTATGCCTCTCTTCTAACCGGGCATGATTTTCCGTAGCAGCAGCATCTTCTTCAGCTTTGGAGTAGAAGGTTGTCTCCAAATGATTCAGTCATTCAGTAAAGGCAGCCTCCCTATCTTCAGTAGCAAGAATGGAATTTTGGACCTTAACCCACTTTGTCGTAGCTTCTACAAACCATACCCTTAAATAGGGTGGCCTCTTGGCTAAGAGTCACTACCTCTTGTTCGCTTTGTTGCAACTGAACCTCCAACTTGACGACCTCAGCAGCTTGAGCTTCCACTTTTGGGAGGCGGGCAACAATTTGATCCTGCTCGGCCAACAATTGATCCCGCTTGGAGGTGAGCTTCTCTTTGTCAAGGATCAACCTCTGAATCCCCTTGAAAGCAAGGTAGTTAGCCTATAAAGCAGAAGTACAAATTAAAAATCCTACCATAACAAAGATTGAAGGAACAACAGAAGGAAAAAAGATCGTATCGCCGCTGTGTTGTGCATGTAATTGGTCACTATACACTCGAGAGAGAGAGAGAGGCTGCATTATAGTCCTGTCCTTCTCTGAATCCATAGGCTTCAGAATAGCAAGTTCCATCGGTCGGGACAGCAGGTGGCATTAGTTAGAAACCGAGAGGGAAACACTCTCCTCCTTTGAGGATCTTCGGAGGGGGCCGAATAACTATATCCCAAATTCCCATGAACTTGGGACTGGGGATAAGGGATATCCTCCTCTCGGACGACTGCCTCCTGTGGAGATGATATAGAAGATTATGGTGGCGAAGGCAATGTTGGCGAAGAAGGAGATAAAGTTGATGGCGTTGTAGGCTGAGAAGCACCTGCGACAAAAGCGGTGCTAGTTGTTGTTGCTCATAAATCAAAGACGCAAGAGACTTGGTAACCAGCCTCACAGTATCGGTAACAACAACTGGGATTCGTAAGTGAGAGTTGGCATCTTCCACTATATCACATTTTCCCAAGAGTGCTTGGAGGTCATACTCGGATGGTCTAACTAGCTCAACAGATTGAGCATTCTGTTGAGTTGATGAAGGTCTTCGTCTTCTATGTAGAGAATCCCTCTTATCACTAGCTCCTCCATCATCATCAATCACCATAATGTCTGCGGCTGGCTCAGGTGCGGTGCTCTTTGCCTTTTTATTTATGCCCTCGGTCATGGAGGAACGTCGCCTTTTTCGTTGCTTGTTCTTCAGTCAGGGACTCCGAGAGGAAGCACTTGCACCGGAGGCAGACCCGATGACACCCATCCGGGTGAAAGCCTCATGCGGAAACCTCGCCGTATTTATAGGATTGGCCAAAACGTCATCCTCGGGGACGGTAACAGAGCCCTGTGGAAGACCAAAATTCAACAAGAGAGAAAAGTTAGCCAGTTTTCCTATACGTAATGTAAAAACAAGATAAGTTCAACCTACCATGATGTTTGGCCTTCCACCCGTATTTAAGGTCCATTTCTTTCTATTAGCGGGTCTCAGGCGTAGTGACGTCCAAAATCTTCTAGACCCATTGGTCCAAGACCCTTAGTGTCATCCACTGAGTTGCTAAAATAATGAAATAAGAAGGAACAGTAGTAGCATGGGACAACTTTTAATTAGACGGAAAGACAGACGTTGAACTTACGAGTATAGTTCCATGATTCAAGAAGGGATGGAGTTGTGGCCGGGATGATGTCCCTGATGGCAATTACAATGAACCGCTCCATCCATCCATGGTCATTCTCATCATCCATGCTGTTGAGCAAACCATGGTGACCACGTTTGCTGAAGTTTATCATTCCCCCATGGAAGATCTTGGGGGAATAAAGGTTCATCAGTTGAGCTAGGGAGAGCTCTTCCTCGTCTCCTAGCATAGACACGGAAGACATGTGATCGTCCACCACACATAAGGGCTCACATGTGCCAATCAAACTTGGTAACATAAGCAAAACTCCAAGATAATGGAATCAAGCCCCTCACTCAATGAGAACGCGCCCAAAGTGAAGGGATACGTGTAAACATACGTAAAACCCTTCTTGGAGAAGGTTACCCTCTCCGCTAGTTCAAGAGCATTGATGTTCAAATCTTGACAACCACAGTCTTCCTTCACAGCAGGAATGCTGGAAGGACAGAAGGAAGAAGGATATACACCTATAGCCCATATGCAGAGATTAGCAGTAGGGTACTTCTCTTCAAAGTCCTTAGTTGTAGTAAGACTCCTGCGGATAATGGTACTCACCGTAGGAGGAGGAGCATCATCATTGTTTTCTTTATTCTTTGAAGAACTGGAATTTTTGGAAGAAGAGGCCACAGTTATCAGTAGGAAGTAAGGGTTTTCTCTGAAGAAGAAGATCAAAGGAAGTTGAAAACAAGTGTAAGTTGAATAATGAGAGTTTGAGAGAGTTTGAGAAATTATGAAGTACAAAAGAAGAAGATGGAAGCATATGAGTAAAGGAATAGGCGGCTGAAATCGTGGCCATGATTACCTCGAGAACGTCGCAAGTATTGCTGAATCGTGGGATGACACATGATCGGGGCATTAAATGTGGAGAGACGTGTGTCTAATAAATATTCATAAACGTTTTAAAGGGAATTAGTAAATTTTCCGCCAAGAAAGTTATCTTCCCCAACTTCCCGATGACACAAGGATGTGCCACCATAAAGCAGGGGTGCTATCTGTATAGGGTAAAATCGATTCATATTAAATGCTCGTATAATAGAGTGACATGTGGAACCATAAATGCATGGGAAGAAATACATGTGGAAGTCAAGACCGGGGGCAGCAGTCTCGGTTGGCACAAGGAAGCCCCCAAAGGGAGTATTGCTCATGAAGACAAGTGAATGCCTGTTGACACCCAATTTTATCCCTCCTTTCTTCCAAATTATTTATTTAAGCTTCTAATATCACTAATAATGTAAGAATAGTCATTTTACCATTTTTCACACAAACTAGACCTAATTATTATTATTATTTACTTACTATCACCATTACTAGCATTATTAATGTTGTTACTACTACTACTACTACTATTATTATTATTATTATTATTATTATTATTATTATTATTATTATTATTAATGTTATTGCTATCGTCTTTATCATTCATACCTTAATCGTATTTATTTCTACATTTCATGAAAAGCATTTTTTTTCTCACTAAGCGAGAGCATTTTTGCAATAACTTTTAAACATTACAATTAGTATTTTATTTAGACATTAGTAATTATAATTAGGCATAATAAATAATTTAGTTACTTGCTTATTTTTAACATTTAATATTATTATTTATTATTAGAAGCCCAAATAATTTAGAAAGAAGAAAGGAGATTCGGCCAACAAATGACCCAAGATTATCTTTTACAAGTAACTCATCCTAGTAATTAAATGTCTTTAGACCTGATCCTTGAAGCCCAATTTGATTTAAGAACAACAAAGGCCCAGCAAAGCTCAGTAGCTTTTAGACTATTCCATCCAAATAAAATTACTTGGTTGTTCACGTGATGTCTTAACCAAGACCCCACAAAGTCTCCCCACTTTTCAAGATCTTTCCCTTTTCTACCTCCTCTTGTCTGTACTCTTTTTTTTAGCAGAAGGGCATCACAAAAATGGTGAAAATGAGGTTGTCATCCTTGCTGCTTCAACGGCTCTTTCTAACGTTAAAATCAATTCGTCTTTTGTGGCTTAAATTTCAAATCCCCGTTAACAATTGAAACCCGAGAATTTTCTCTATAAATACCAGCGTCTGGGTTTTTAAATGGACACAGCTTTACCCCTAAAAAAATTCCTAAAGCTTCAGCCGCCATCTCTCAGAAGCTTACTGCTTTCACTATCTTAAAAAAAGATTTCTCTAAAATCTAGTGTTCTCGCTTTTGCAACCTTTCAGCTTTTATTTGGTTCTCTTCAGCCATAGCAGATCTATTAATTTGCTCGCTCCGACGTTCATTACTTGTTTGAAGAAGCGGGTTCGAGGTCGGAATTCAATAGTATATCCATGATCTGCGCCTCAGTTTGCTGCCCCGCAACAGGTCTGTATATTCTTCTCTTTGCTCTCGTTTTCTCTTTTTGTTAGAGCATGTTCATACTTGATGCGTGCTTGTTTTAAGGGCCGTTAGTTTCGGTTAAGTTTTCACGTTTTGAACCGGAAACGTAGGAACCTTATGTTCGTTTAGTGTAATGGAATGATTCTATCCTTAAACAGTTATTAAAAATAATGTTTTTTTAAGAAGATTATATTCTTGCGCATATTCTTTGAAACATACTTGACTGATATTTGATCAAATGTTTGTATGAAATTACCCTGTTTTCTTTGTGTACTTCTCTGTTAGATGTCAAATTTAGGAAAGAGTTTTGTTTTTCATGAATTAGGTTCGTAAGAAAGGATTCATTATTAATTGTGATTTAGAACCCTTTCACTTAGATATTATGCTTAAGATTTTTAAAACTTTATTTAGAATAGATTTAGCTAAATGAACACCATAGACAACAGGTCCATAGTAATTTATTTTGATTCACTGTAAAAAAAAAAAAAAAAAAAAAAAAAATCTTTTTTTTCATCACTACCGTAAGTGCCGGTGAATGAATATATGTGATTTGTTCATCACTTTAAGAAAGTAATACTTGGAACAATAATTTTACTGCTTATGCATTGAAGAAACCATACCTCTATTTAGAGTTGGAATACATTTACCATTCTTATTTTTCAAGAGATACAGGGACCATGAGTCTGGATTCTCTTTTTTTGGAGGTTCAGATGTCATGCCTATAGGGATTAAGTGGCTTTTCCTAAAACTGATTTAGTAGAATACATTTAGGACTTCTCTGATTATACTTTGTGTTAGCCATGTTAGATTTCGCTAAGATGAGCCTTTTAAATGCTTTTCTGTAACCCTGACCGAGCTCAAAATGTAGTAGTAACTTTCCTTGATTTATCTAGCTTTGTCATAAATATACTTAAATGATTGTTGTGACAATATGATACACAATGATTTAAAATTTCCCTTGGTAAGTATTAAAATTTGGCTAACTGCTGCATATAAAGATTAAAATAATTCTAGCAACAAATATTGACTGTCTGGTCTCATCTGCATATAAAGATTAAAATATTTCTAGCAGCAAATATTGAATGTCTGGTCTCATGTTTTATTATCATGAACGGATGCCTTTGACATTTTGAAGTCAACCTATATCTCTTGATTTGTAAAGTTGGAATGAATTGAAAGGGTGCATCTTGAGTATTAATCTCAAATTCGAAAATATGTCCACAAACTTAGGATTATAAAATCAGTAGCATAGTTTAGCTCTTTCAAACATTATTTGTCTTCATCACAAGCTAATCGTTTGATTGACATTCTTGTTCTTGTCTAAATTATTGTGTGGTAGTTTGAGAATTCTCTATTCTAATTCTTGTTTATTTTTTCTATTGTTTGTGCATATGTACTTGGAGCAAAATATGGAGTCCTAGTGCAAGACTCCTTCTACCTAACCATGGAGTCATTACATCTCATCTTTCTTAGAGCATCGGATAGCGAGAAAAACAAGCGAAACGCTTAGGGACGCCTATGGCGTTTTTCCTACTTCTTTTCTTTCTGCCTTTAATTCTTTGTCTAATTTTTAAGATTGTTGATTTATTTATGTGTTTGGCTTTTACCTCAAGGTTAGGATTTTATAATATTTGGAAGTCGTCTTTAAACTTTAAAGATAGTATTGTTACAGGAGTTATATTGATGTGTTAAATTATAGATTCACTTTTAATTGATAAAACAATTCCACTTACAACTTTGAATTTATAGATGAACTAATTATTTAAACTAAAAACGTAACTTTTGTATATCTTTATTTAAATCTCTTTGACTGTTTGCTTAAAAAAGGAACCCACAGCTTTTGGAACAAGAGTTTTAGATTCTGATTTTATTCGGTAAAGAAGAATTTGCTAGGAGTTTTACTACTCTTTTAAACTAAAAGTTATCCTTTTTAATCGGTTTGCTAATATTGTTAATGGTTTGCCCAGGTTTGTTAATTTTAGTACTGAACAAGAATAATTTATCTCAAGCCCTTTTCTTTGAATTTTACTGGCCAAAATTAAAGCGGCATTAACATATTACAAGACTAGTATTTTACAATCCAATTTAAACAGAACATCTTTTTTTATTAACTCACATATGCGTAATATATCCACTGTAGTCGTATTTTTAATACTTAGTCATTTTCTTGCTACACTTATATTTTCAAATCAACCCAAGTTTGATCGGTTAACCGTTATTAACGGATCATATATGGTGCCTTAATAACCTTCCCTATAAGATTAATTAGAATCCTTACCTATAGTCTTAAAGGTTAAGCAGATCATATAAAACAGAATTAACTTTAAGTACTACTTAATTAAAATTGGTGTCCTAATTCACCGTTAAAATAATTAGGTGGCGACTCTCTTAATTAATTAAACCTTCAGAATTACCAATATGTTAAACTCTAGTTTGACCTGTGTTAAAATGGGGTATAACAATACCTATCACCCGATAGCATTCAATGAAGAATTTATGTAGTATTAATTACATAATCCGTTATAGAGAATATGACATTTATAGCTTGCCATTACATATTCTTCAATCGCCCCTATTATTATCATTTAATAGGGGTTTGATCCTAAGACCTTATTCCCTTGGTGCCATTATAATAAGTAATGATTCCAACAACCATTGTAAGGACATGAATTTTCTAACAAACGTATACATACTGTTCAAAGCTCAATAGAACTTCATTTTCTTGCTTCTTAATATTGTTATTATTGCCTTCGGAAGCTCTGTTCCCCGAGCCAATCTCTCTACTGTCTTATCTCGATTTCAACGCTAAGTCTTATATTCTTATTTAATTTATTTATTATTTTGGGATCAAATCGATTCACTTGTTTATAAACTACGTATAAATTCAACTGTATCATTTACGGATAAACAATATACGTTTTTTAAATATTATATATATAAAATATACAAACTTTATACACTTTTACGGCTACTGAATTAAATAGTTTCGACCGCGGGTCTTTGCCTAAATGGTTTCGAACCCATGGTTTCGGCGAAGAAATAGAAATAAGAGTTGATCAATAAGTCAGAACTAAGAATTGAGTCATCCTGATTAAATGGTCCTAATACCTACAAATATAAGACCCGAGCCTTTTAAACTCTAGAAGGTGCGTGCAGACAGACATGTGAATTGAGAAAAACGTGAGCTATATAAGATGAGTCAACCACAAGAGAGATTACTGTTGGGAAAAATAATATCCTGCTCAGGAACAATAACACAGGAGAGTAACAATGATATCAATTTTTTTATCGGGATAAAATATAATATCCGAGCAGAACAATATACTACTATTATTATATTACAACTTGATAGTATCAAGAGATTATTATAACTTCAGAATAAATAACACTCTTTATTTTAAACAACTCATTATGATATTACTATCACTCACTATTTATCTCACAGACAACAATATGTGGATTACTTTTATCGCTTTGCTTTCTGCTTTGCTTTTTGGGTGTAAAGAAATGGAAGGATTGAGCTCCTATTTATAGGATAACTTGCCAAGCTTGCATCCAATCAAAATACTTGATTCCTTGCAATTTGCAAAGCAAATTATCAAATTCCAAGCTTGGTTTTGGTTTCAGCCTTGTTGCAACTTGATTCTTGTTTCAGCCGTTATTGCAACAAGTTGCCACTGCAACTTGTTGTTATCTTCCTAGTTTTAAATTAATTTTTATTTAGATTAGCCCCACAATCTCACCCTTAATTTTTATTTTCTTTCTTCATTTCAATTCTTGATCTAAATCTCTGAAAATCTTCAAATTTGAGAGATTTGATAAAAATATCCGCAACTTGATCATGATATTTCTCATACTTGAGCGTGACTTCCTTCTTGGCAATGCATTCTTTGATGAAGTGATACCTTGTATCAATATGCTTGCTTCGATCATGATACACCAAATTCTTGGCAAGTGCCTTCGAGGATTTGTTGTCAATACAGATCTCCGTAACTTCAATTTGTCATAAATTGAGCTCCTTCAACAATCTTCTCAACCAAATAGTATGATATGTACAAGATGTTGTTGCTGCATATTCAGCTTCACAAGTCTAGAGAGTAACAATGGACTGTTTCTTTAAACTCCAAGAAATAACATAATCCCCCAAGAAAAATACAAAATCAATTGCACTTTTCTATCATCGATATCTCCCGCATAATCACTATCACAAAATTCCATAAGGTTGAAATCCCTAGAAGAAGAATAACCCAAAGTCAATTGTACATGAAGAATTCTTCTAGCGACTTTCAATTGAGTGGAGGTAGGAGCTTCCATGAAGCGGTTTACTACTCTAACTGCAAATAGTATATCTGGCATGGTACAAGTCAAGTACCTCAAACTTCCCACAAGACTTTTGAAAAATGTGGAATCCACTTTTCTTCATCAAACTTGGACAATTTTGTCCCGCGCTCCTTCGGTGTGTTCACGGGATTACAATCGAGCATGTTGAACTTCTTCAAAATCTCTTTTGTATAGCTTTCTTGAGATATACAAATTCCATCCTCCATATGCTTCACTTCTAGGCCCAAGTAGTATGACATGAGCCCTACGTCCGTCATCTCAAACTCATGGGACATATCTTTCTTAAAAGTTTTAAATAAACTTGGTTTATTATCTGTGAAAATAACATCATCAACATAAATACAACAAAGCAAGATATCTCCATTAATATGCACTTTAAGGTAAAGAGCATATTCATGGAGACAACGAGTAAACCCATTATCTTGAAAATACTTGTCGATGCAGCTATTCCATACCCGTGGGGCTTGCTTCAATACATATAAAGCTTTATTCAACCGCAATACTTTATCTTCATGGTTTTTGACCATAAATCCCAATGGTTATTCAACATAGACTTCTTCTTCAAGATATCCATTCAAGAAGGCTGACTTGACATCCAGTTGATGGATCTTCCACTTCCGCCGCATGGAAATCAGCAAACAAATCGTCTCCATGTAGGCAACAGGTGCATAGACTTCTTCATAGTTAATGCCTCTCCTTTGCTTGTAGCCTTTAGCCTCGAGTCATGCCTTGTATCTCCACATCTTCATCAACATTATTCTGTATCTTGTATACCCATTTAACTTCAATTGATCGATGACCCTTGGGAAGAGTTGTTAACTCCCAAATTTTATTCTTCTCTATTGACTCGACCTACTCCTTCATGGCTTGTCTCCGCCTTTTGTCTGAAACAACTTCATCAAACTTCATTGGTTCACTATCAGCAAAAAGACAATATAAAAAATCAAAATTTTTAACTTTTTATATGTCCTCATAGAGCTCTTGAATGCACCCCGTCTGTTGCGGTTGTTCGATTGAACTTTCTTGAGAAGAAGGAGATGCAACATTGGTTGGACAAGAAGGTGGATTTGTATCTTGAAATGGTTCCACGATCTCTAGTTCTGCTTCATCACTAAAGTATGGAAGAAAGTCATATTAAGTTTCTTCTTGAGCTTCCTAATTTCATGCTAATTCTTCATCTAATTCAACATCACGACTCACCACCACCTTGACGCTGCTTGAGTTGTATAACTTGTAGCCTTTTGAACTTGTATTATATCCAACAAACACATGCTTGACACTTCGATCGTCAAGCTTCGCTCTCCCTTACTGTGGCACATGAGCAAAGGCTATGCTTCCAAAGATTCTCAAGTGTTTGACAATTGGCTTTCTTCCACTCCATGCTTCTTGAGGAGTTTGATCTCTAACATTTCTTGTTGGAGAACTTTTGTTCATATAAACTACACAAGAAACATCTTCGGCCCAAAATTCCTTGGGCATACTTTTAGCTTTCAACATAAATCTAGCCATATTAAGAATCGTTCAATTCTTTCTCTCTGCAACCCCATTTTGATGGGGTGAATAAGGTACCATTAGAGGAAGACGAATTCCATGAGACTGACAAAAGTCATTAAATTCTTTTGAAGTAAATTTGCCTCCTCCATCGGACCTTAAAGCTTTTATTTCATAGCCACTTTCTTTTTCCACAAGTACTTTGAAATTTTTAAAAGTAGCAAAAGCTTCAGATTTTTTGGTTCAAGAAATAAACCTAAGTCTTTCTGCTAAATTCATCAATGAAAAGCATAAAGTATTTACTTTTACCAAAGGAAGGTGGATTGATTGGTCCACACACATTACTGTGAACAAGCTGGAGCGGCTTAGTTGAGTTTGACATGGCCTCCTTTGGAAAACTCCTCCTTGAATGTTTTCCAAGAAGACAAGCTTTGCACTATTGATTTGGATGGTTGATTGATGTATCCCATGCAGCATGTTCTTTTCTCCTGTTGATTTGAGAACTTCAAAATTCAAGTTGCCAAATCGCATGTGCCAACACCATGATTCATCTTGCACATTAGCCTTCAAACACTTTGCTTCAATTGTCTTAAGATTCGGAAAAAATAATCTATTCTTGCCATCTGCACCTTAGCAATTAGAATTCATCTTGAATCTATAAGCCAATGATGCATATTTTTCATATGGATGTCATATTCCTTTTCAAGAAGTTGGCCCAAACATAGAATATTACTTTTTAATTTTGGCACTTAATAAACATCATGAAATAACTTATGGCCACCATTTTTATAGGATATCAGAATCGTCCCTATCCCTTCGATTTGAATCTTTGAGGTATCTCCAAAGTACACACTACCCCTTACCATTTTATTGATCTCCACAAACATCTCTTTGCATCCACACATATGGTTGCTTGCTCCATTGTCCAAATACCACGAGCTACAATCATCCATATCTTCTTCTGTGATTGCTAGAAACAATGTTGACTCATATTCGTCTTTCTTGTCTTCAACAAGGTTAGTTTTCTCTTCAACATTGTTATGAAATTCCCAAAAGTAATTACCAAATTTATGACAATTACAACACTCAATTTCTGATTTGTCATACCTTTGTCCATTATTTTCTTGATAGTAGCTACATCTTCTTCCTCCTCTTTGTCCACGACCCCGACCTCTGAATATTTGGTGGATCTTAACTTTATTGTTGAAGTTGTTACCGTCACTTCTTCCTCCTCCATGACTTCCACGGCCTCGTCCTCATCCATTCCTCGATAGCTTTTTTCACCTACATAATCCTTAAAGGATGCCTGAGTTTTAGGAAGTTACTCTAGTGGCGCTTCTTGTATCCTCTTGATCTTTTCTTCATGGTCTTCTAAAGAACCCTCCAACTGCTCTGGTAGTTCATTCAGTAGCCCTAGACCCAAACAACTTCATGGTTGAGAACATGGCTACTGTGATGATGCAATTGAGTATCCACAATAAAAAGATTAATGAGTCGGGCCAAAAGTAGGTGCACATAGTTGACACGACTAATGGAGGCTTATGCACACCATGCATTAACCAACCATATATGTGCTCGTGGAGTGGCTAAAGTGAAAATCAAAACTATCAAAAGAACATAAACTAAAGGATGTTACCACACATGGGTTGCCTCCCATGAAGCACTTGATTTAACGTCGCGACACGACGAAGTTGGCCCCCCTTCGGGCTTACTCATTGGTCGGGCATGGACCATCTTTGAGAACCAATTGTTCTACCAAGTGTTTTTCTCCATCTATTCCCAAGTAGTGCTTGACTCGCTGTCCATTTACTTTGAACGTTCGGATCCCATCCTCAGATTCTAATTCCACATCTCCAAAAGGGGATACATTTACCACCTTGAACGGGTCGGACCACTTTGATTTTAGCTTGCCCGGAAACAATTTGAGCCTTGAGTTGAAAAGCAAAACCAAGTCACCCAACTTGAAATCCCTTTTCAAGATCTTTTTGTCGTGGACGAACATCATCCTTTCCTCGTACACAGCTGCACTTTCATATGCATGGAAGCGGAATTCCTCCATTTCATCGAGTTGTGTTAACCTCAAATTTACAGCTTCAGCCCAGTCCAAGTTCAACCTTGTTAAAGCCCACATGGATTTGTGCTCCAATTCTACGGGTAGATGACAAGCCTTTCCGAAGACTAACCAGTAAGCTGAAGTACCAATAGGGGTTTTGTACGTCGTGCGATATGCCCACAATGCGTCATCTAGCTTCTTTGACCAGTCAGTCCTGTTGGCATTAACAGTCTTTGCTAGAATATTCTTTATCTACTGGTTGGAAACTTCAACTTGGCCACTTGATTGGGGATGATAAGGTGTGTCCACCTTATGCTTGACGCCATATTTCTCTAGTAGCCCCGTGAAAGCCTTGTTACATAAGTGAGACCTACCATCACTAAGAATGGCTCTAGGAGTGCCAAACTGTGTGAACATATTTTTCTTCAAGAATGCGGTTACACACCTTGCCTCATTGTTTGGTAGGGAAATTGCTTCAACCCACTTGGACACATAATCCACAGCCACCAGGATGTATTTCATACCACATGAGCTTACAAAGGGGCCCATAAATCCAATTCCCCGCACATCAAAGATCTCGACCTCCATCACAAAGTGAATTGGCATTTCATGCCTCTTAGAGATTGATCCCTGCCTCTGACATTGGTCACAATCCTTGACTATTTGATTTGCATCTTGATAAATCGACGGCTAATAATAGCCACATTCAACTACCTTTGTCGCCGTTCGATTACCCCCATGATGATCCCCAACCGGTGAGTCATGGCATGCCTTTAGAATTGGCATCATCTCTTCTTCTGGAACGCACCTCCTAATGATGTTATCAACACAAATACGGAACAAGAATGGTTCTTCCCAATAATATTGCCGTCACTCTCTCAAAAACTTCTTTTTTGGTAAGTTTCCAGTCCATCCGGAATGAGATCACTAACCAAGTAGTTAGCAATATCGGCGTACCAAGGAGTATATGAAGAAGACAATGCCAAAATATGCTCATCAGGGAAAGCATCATTGATGTCAAGATTTTCCTTCTGTCACCCGTCTTCTTCAAGCCTAGAGAGATGATCCGCTACTTGGTTTTCTGTGCCCTTACGGTCCTTGACCTCAAATTCAAATTCTTGCAATAGGAGGACCCACCGGATTAACCTGGGTTTGGCATCTTTCTTTGCCATGAGATAGCAAAGAGTGGCATGGTTGGTATACACCACCACCCTAGACCCCAACA
Source organism: Nicotiana paniculata (assembly GCA_005239505.1). NCBI lineage: Eukaryota > Viridiplantae > Streptophyta > Magnoliopsida > Solanales > Solanaceae > Nicotiana > Nicotiana paniculata. The sequence goes on from ML352687.1 coordinate 171,594, forward strand.
AATAAGCTCGGAACTTTTCAAAAGCATATACAATGGCAAAAAGCTCTTGCTCTGTCACAGTATAGTTCACTTGTGCCCCGTTGAGTGTCTCGCTTGCATAGTTAATGTGATGAATAACCTTGTTATGTCGTTGACCCAGAACTTCTCCAATAGCTACACCACTGGCGTAACATGAGCTCGAATGGAAGAGACCAATCCGGTGTGACAATAATGGGTGCCGTGGTGAGCTTATCTTTTAGCTCCGCAAATTCCTTAAGGCACTTTTCATCAAACACAAACTTGGCGTCTTTTTCAAGGAGCTTGCACATAGGATTTGCAATTTTGGAGAAGTCCTTGATAGAACTCCAATAAAATCCGGCATGCCCTAAAAAGCTTCGGACACCTTTTACCGATGTTGGTGGATGAAATTTGGAGATGATTTCAACTTTTTCTCGATCAACCTCTATGCCATGTTTTGAAATATTGTGCCCCAAGACAATGCCTTCGTCCACCATGAAGTGACATTTCTCCCAGTTAAGTACAAGGTTGGTCTCCTCACATCGCTTGAGCACTTGTCTAAGATTGTCAATACAATGCTCAAAAGAATCACCTAACACCGAAAGGTCGTCCATGAAAACCTCTAGGAAATCCTCCACCATGTCTGAGAAGATGGACATCATGCATCTTTGAAAGGTGGTCGGAGCATTACATAAACCAAACAGCATCCGGCTAAAGGCAAAGGTTCCATATGGGCAAGTGAATGTTGTCTTTTCTTGGTCCTCCAGCGCTATATTGATTTGGTTATAGCCGGAATACCCATCGAGGAAGCAATAGAATGATCGTCCCGCTAGCCGATCAAGCATTTGATCAATATAAGGCATAGGTAAATGATCTTTGCATGTGTCACTGTTGAGCTTCCGATAGTCCATGCATACTCTCCACCCGGTGACCATCCGTGTAGGGATAAGCTCATTATTTTCATTGTGAATTACTGTCATGCCTCCCTTCTTTGGTACACATTGCACCAGACTCACCTATGAACTATCTGTAATGGGGTAGACAACCCCGACATCTAACCACTTGATTATCTCCTTCTTTACCACCTCTTGCATCGATGGATTCAACCTCCTTTGGTGTTCAACACTCGGCTTGCTTCCGTCTTCCAATTGGATTTTATGCTCACAAATTCTGGAAGGAATCCCTCGGATGTCCGCTATGCTCACAATGCTTGTCGATGTTCCCGTAAGACATTCAACAATTTTCCTACCTGCACATCATCCAACAAAGAGGAAGCCGTTACGGGTAAAGTATCATTAGAGCCAGGAAATTTGAACCTCAAATGTGACGGAAGTGGCTTGAGCTCCAATTGTGGTGGCTCCAGGATGGAAGGCTTTGCGGGAGAAGTAGATCTCTTCTCTAAGTCAAGAGAGAGTTTCTTTGGTGTATAAGAGTAGGACCCACGTCCTTCCAATGCATTCACGGCTTCTACATATCCCTCCATGTCCTCTCCATCAAAATTTACCAAGATTTCCACCAAGGCCTCACCAAGGCACTCTTCCTCCATCATCATGACCTCATCAACAACATCTATTACTGAGATCCCTTCATATGCGTTAGGCAACTTCAAACCCTTACTAGCTTGGAAAGTGACTTCCTCAACATTCACTCGGAATGTGATTTCATTTCATTCCGTGTCCATCAAGGCTCTTATCGTGGAAAGGAATGGTCTTCCCAATATGATAGGAATTTCATTGTCAACCGCACAGTCAAGGACAACAAAGTCGGCCGGGAGGAGTAACTTCCCCACTTTTAATAAGACATCATCAATAATACCCACGGGTCTCTTGATTGAAAGGTCGGCCATTTGCAATCTCATACTTGTGGGTCTTGGAAATCCCAATTCCGCTTGCTTTTAAATAGCAAGAGGCATCAAATTTATGCTAGCACCATTATCATAAAGTGCCCTTGCAAAATCTCTCAACCTGATAGTACATGGAATGGTGAATGCTCTCGGGTCTTCTTTCTTCTCAACGGTGGTTGTGGCAATAACAGTGTTTAACCAAATAATTGGATTGTTTTCCCAAAGCTATTTTAAAAAGAACACGGGTTTCTGATAACCAAAGAATAAGATTATAGTAGGCAAACTTGCAAATGGAAAGCAGTAAGATGCACAGAAAGAAAGTATATTGCAATAGTGGTTCGGGATCCTCCCTTTACAGGTTATATTTTATTCCCTTATATAGGGAATTTCCTAATATAACGTCTGCCTTTTTCAGTGATTGAGCATTAATGACTAATAACGACTTCAATTAATTACAATGAATCATTCGTAACTATTGAGTGAATGTTGTGTAACGTATGGATCTCTAATTTGAAGATCTCTGAATCTGCCCTTTATTCTGTCCAAATACACTTTTGACCGTGTCTCTTCATTTTCTCAATTAGGTTGAAACCTACGTAGCTAATTAACCCATGGATGTGATTTTCCGTGCCTCTTTGCCTCGTACCTCTTCTTAGAGTCCTGTCCAGCTTTTGTGTCTTCATTACTCCACGTAGACTACTGAGTCATCAAGATTTGTTACACGTGTGAAGCTCTTTTTTTACCAATACAGATAGTCCCCCCACTTACCATATATTTAACAATTAATATTTAGTAAGTGGATACTCATTTATGGCGGGAATATTTTTCCTCCGCTTTACTCGAATCATTGTATCTTTTCCTGTACGTAAGCGTCGCTTGTCACTTTTATTTAATGCTTATTTCACGTGGAATTCTTGGGTTGGTTCTGCAATTACTCAGCGTCTTTTAGGGCTTTCTTGTGGCTGCACCAGTCACGAAGTGACATCTTCAATTATAGTTTTCACATCATTCCCCCCCCCCCTTTTTTTTGATGGTTGCCTTCGAGTATAAATACCCCATTTTCCTTTTCTTTCACGAAAAAATTCTAACTTTCAAACTTTATTTGTAAAGAATTTTTTTCCTTTGCCTTTGTAGATATGTCTTCTTCAAACCGATCTAAGGGAGTCATAAACGTTGATGAGTTGACACCCTCTTCTGCTCCAACTCGGAGTCGGAGGGGTGGTAGATTGAGGAGTTTAGGCTCTAATCCTTCGAGAGGTTCTTCATCTTCTCAGATTTTTTCCCCGCCTTCTGCTAGGTTTTTAATCTCCCCAAGAGCTAGGGTTTGCAGGTCTCTGTCCAGGGGTAGAGAACATCACGAACCCCTACGCGAACCACGGGTTAATGAAATTATTCCAGCTGAGTTTGCCTTCACTAGGGATAGTCAGGTTCTTGTAGACCAATCGTCCTCCCTTGATAGTGTTGATAGGTATCCCACTCTTATTACCGAAGGTTTGATTCCCCTTGTTCGCAGGGAATGTTATTGGGAGTCTGATTTTCCCATTGTTATTCCGAATAGTAACCAAAGAATAACGTGTTACAAGACGAGGCATTATTTTGTTTAAACTTACCCTTTTAATCTAGGGTTTAGAACTCCTATTGATCCAATCATCATCGAATTTTGTCTTTTCTTCAACATTTGCTTAGACAAGTTGGTCCTCTTGTGTGGCAGGTTGTCGCGTGTCTTAGATGTTTAGCTTCTTTAGCCTCGGTTCCTTTTTCCTTCAATCACCTCATTCATCTTTATTCTCCTACCTTATTTCGTCAAGGGGTTTTCACTCTGGCTGCTAGGAGCAAAAGAGTGTTGGTAACCCCTGATGACGATAAGGATAGAGGTTGTTACCTTCGGTACATTGTTGTACCCACTGCTGGTTTAGTGGGCGAGGAAAACCTTCCCTTCCCTAATAAGTGGAATCGCGCACGTGAGTACATTTTAGCTCATACCTGTTATTTTTATTTTCCTTGATTTAAGTGTTTTATTAACACCGTAGCTATTTTCTTTCTCTTTCAGCAATCATGGGTACTGTTGAGAATGTCTCTGGTATCCGTGACTGGGTAAAATTTTTGTTATCAGTTGCTCCATTGGAGGAAAGATCTTGGAAGTACTTCCCGTGAAGTACGGTTGGAAAGTGAAGACCCATGGTAAGTGAAACTTTTGTTTTCGCTTCTTTTCCTTACTCGAGCTTCTTTTTCTTCGTTTGTTTAACCCTTTTCCTTTTGACAGGGTTTTCTGCTAGGGGGAAATCTGATGCATCCATCCCAAAGATGTCTTTGGCTCAGGCCCAGGAGATTATTACTGGTTCCTCTTCTTCCAAGAGGAAAGCTGGTTGTTCTAAGACCTTTGAAGAAGAAGAAGAAGAGGGCATTTTAGTGCACAGATCACGTAGAAGAAGGGTGGTCTCAGACGATGAGTCTACACTCGTGGATATGTCTTTCGTACCTGGTGTCAGACCTCCTACCCCTGGGGATTCTTCTTCTTATATTGAACATGACTCTGCGGATCATCTATTCCACGAAGGTTTTGGCCGTGCTGTTAATGAGGCGCCTCTGGCTGTTTTTACTCCCTCCTTTAAAGAAATCCCTCCATCTATTCCGGTTATTTCCACTGCTCCTATGGCCATTTCTGCTCCTGCCTCTGCCTTGCCCGTGGCTTTCTCAGCTCCTCAAGTTTTCATGCCTGAAACTTCTTCAACTCCACAAATTTCATTTCCCGTGGATCCTTCATCTCAGCCTGCTTCCGTGCCTCATACTAGAGAAGTATGGTCTTCCAGCAGGGAGATGAGGCAAGTGCTAATTGAGGTTCCGGCTGATAGGAGCCTTTTTAAGAAATTTGGCCAACCCAAAGTGTGGCTAAAACCTTTGATTGGCCTAACAGAGAGGACCAAGCTGGATAGTCACAGCTCTCTTATCTGGGCTTATGAGGTTGTGCATTCCTCCGTGAAGGTAACGTTCGTTCATTTGTATCTCATTCTTATGTAATTACGGTATCTAATCGAGTTTGTTTTTGTAGATCAATCTCATAGGCACGGAACTCATGAAGAGGATGTCTAACATGGAGCAAGAGCTAAAGGAGTGGCATGCTGAAGCAGGGAACTGGAAGGGGCAATATGAAAGCCTGAGGCTCGACATGGAAGCCTTAGAAGAAGAAAATAATACCTTGGAGCGGCAGATGAGAGTTGTGGCTGAGGAGTTGGTAGTGGAGAAGGCTTCTTCTAACCAAGCGGACAAAGACAAGAGAATTCTTGAGTCTTCGTTCGTTGAGCAATTATACCCTGCCTCGGAAGAAGTTAGGAGCTTGAAAGCTTTGCTAGAGCAGAAGGAGGAATAGTCAGGCGAGCTTGTGAAGTCACTTACCCAAACTCAAGAGGATCTTCGCATTGCTTTAGACAAAACCCAATCTTTGGAGGAGTCAATTGTACCCTTGAGGGCTGCCCATGAAGCTTCTGAAGTCGAGAAGGATGGGTTAAGAGCTGAGCTTCAGATATGGGAGAAAGATTATGAAAGTTTCGAAGAGGCGGCAGCTGTCGATGTTAGTTGCGCGTACATGAATTCTCGCCTCGATACATTGACAGAAATGAGTCGGGGAGATTTCGATCTTGATGCCAAATTGTTAAGATCAATGAAGCCATGGAAAAGGCTCAACAAGGTTTGGATCTTTCCCCACCTGAAGGTGATACTCCTGCTGTCCAAGCCTCTTCGTCCCAAGTTGCTCTTACTCCTTCTGTTGATGAAGAAGTCAATCCCCCTTCTCAAGAAGATTAAGATGTCGATTCACCCCCCCCCCTCCCCCTCTTTTTTTATCTTTGTCTCAATTGGTGGTTACCCCCAGCCCCATCGGGGGTAAATTTTGATCTCTTTAAAGTCCCCAAATGACAACTTAGGGGCACCTCAATGTATAAAAATTTTATACGGCTAAGTATAAGTTAGTACTTAGTTTTTACTTAGCCGTTTTAATATATTAATGCAAGTATGAATTTTGTTTTCCGTTGAGTTTCTGTTTCACTCTTTAAGTCTTTTGCATGCTTTAGTTTTTGAGGTTTTAGTTTTTCCTCTGAATTTTGCATATACAATGCTTTAGATTACTCGTACCTTTTCGTAATAGGCACGGTTTCATATTAAATGTGTGCCTTTTTTGTAGTAAGCATAATTTATGGAAGAGGGCCCATTTTTTATCAACACTTAATGAAGAAGACGTCTCAACTTCATAAAGGTGTAGTAATGCAATAGAGTGATAGGAATTTTTTCACATGTTTAAGAATGTTTCTGAGGAAAGTTTTTCGTTTGATCTTTCACAACTTTTTACATGTGTTTGATCGTTTAAAACTCAAGTTGCAACTGTTTTCTTTTAACAGATTTGATATACACTTGTATTTCGTAACTGTTTTTCATATGTAACAGTTTTTTCGAGTTAATACAAGAGAGCAACTATTTTTCGTTCGTAACGGTTTTTATTTAAGTTGGAGTTTTCACCCGTAACTGTTTTTGTCGACAACAGTTTTCAATAAGAACGAGGAAAATATTGTTGCATCCATAACTATTTTATTTGATAATTGTTTTCTATATGAGTACAAAGATTTTGTGACTGTTTTTAGTTACAACAATTTTTCTTTTGAACAAGTACAAAGATGCGCCTTTCTTCCTCATAGCTAACATTACTAACATTTTGCCTTTTAACCTAAACATGTTCGAAGGTTTTTTGGATTAGAGGCTTTGTGTTTGAGTCTTTGGCTCTTTCAATTTTGCTCGTATCACTTGGCTTGCTGGATAGATGGATTTTCAGGCTCGATCTTTGACTCTTTGATAGTCTTTTTTTCTTCGTTTTTGCCTTCCATACTGTATAGTCCCCCAAGTGTTTGAGCTTTGAAGAATTAAATCTCCAGCACTTGAGTATTCCTTCCTTATGGTCCTTTTCCTGAAAAGGAAAAACATACGGGACTCGAAGGTATATAATTTTTAGATAATGACTTGCTTAACCCTTTTAAAAACGTCCATCAGAAAGTGTAACCCTAGACCGGGAATTTAGTTATTTCCCCGCGTCTTTACAGGCCCAATATCATCATCTGACCGGAGGTACTTCTTTTCCTTAAAAGTAGTACTTCTTCAAGTGAATGGCATTCCAACTTGTTGGTAGGATCCTGCTGTCCATAGCTTCCAACTCGTAGGCGCCCTTCCCAGCTATGCCTCGGATTTTGTAGGGTCATTCCCAGTTTGGATTTATCTTTCTTGCGCCTGCTTCTTTCGTTGGTTGAAAGACTTTTTTGAGGACGAAGTCCCCAATCTTGAAGTACCTGAGATGAGCTTTACGGTTGTAATAAAGCTCTATGATTTGTTTTTGAGCTGTCATCTGTATCAGTGCTTCTTCTCTCCATGGTTCGAGCAGGTCCAGATAGGTCCTCAATTCGTCGTCGTTTGCTTCCTCCATGGATGTTGTGAACCCTATGCTTAGTTCACCAATATCCAAAGGTATTAAGGCTTCTGAGCCATAGATAAGTGCTAACGGAGTTTCTCCCGTGGTTGTTTTTGAAGTTGTTCTGTATGCCCATAGTACCGCTGGTAACTCATCAGGCCAGTTTCCTTTGGCATTATCCAGCCGCTTCTTGAGATTGTTGATGATGACCTTATTCGTTGACTCAACTTGACTATTAGCCACGGGGTGGTATGGCGTTGAAGTGATCCGTTTGATTTTCCAGCTTTCGAAGAATTCTGTGATTTGCGAGCCTATGAATTATGGGCCATTATCGCACACGATCTCATTTGGTATCCCGAAGCGGCATATTATATTTCGCCATAAGAATCTTTTAACTTCCTTTTCTTTCACTTGTTTGAACGATTCTGCCTCTACCCATTTTGTAAAATAGTCGGTTAGCATGAGAGAAAACCGTACCTGTCCTTTAGCTGTGGGTAGAGGTCCTACTATGTCCATACCCCATTTCATGAAAGGCCATGGGTATATTATTTGATGCAATAATTCTGCCGGTCGATGCATGTTATTGGCAAACCTTTGGCACCTGTCGCATTTGGATACGAAGTTCTCGGCCTCTTCTTCCATCTTAGGCCAATAGTATCCAGCTTTGATTAAGGTTTTCACTGAGGATCTCGCCCCTGAGTGATTTCCACAGTGTCCTTCGTGGACTTCTTTCATCACAAACTCTGTTTGGTTAGGTCCGAGGCATTTTGCTCGGGGCCCTCCGAATATCTTGCGAGTTTCGAATGAGGCAGTACCGTGCAGCTTTGTGGCTAAGTGCTTGAGCTATTTTCTTGTCTTCAGGTACGGTGCCATTATGCAAAAAATTTAGGATTTCGTTTCTCCAATTCCAGGTTAAATTATTGAAAGTTACCTCATTTCTATCATGGTCGATAGCTGAATGGAATAGATGAACGACGATTGCATTGTCCTTGTTTTTTACTTCCGTGATTGCTGCGAGGTTAGCTAATGCATCTGCTTCAGCATTTTCCTCTATAGGTATTTGTACTACCTTCCATGTTTTGAATTGTCTCACGAGATGAGCTCTCGTGCCTTTTCAAAATATTTTAGCATCCGAGTCTCTCGAGCGATGTAAGTCCCCTGCATTTGATTTATTACCAATTGGGAATCGCTTATAATCATGATTTGCTCGATTGAGAACTCTTGTGAAAGTTCTAATCCTGCAATAACAGCTTTGTACTCTTCCTCATTGTTAGTTATAGGATAACATTTGATAGTCTGCCGTGTCTTTTCACCCGTGGGTGATATTAAGACTATGCCTAAGCCGACATCTTTTATACTCGAAGAACCATCGGTTAATAGGGTCCATAGACCCGGATTAACACCGTTGAAGAGTTGTAACTCTCTCTCCACTTCAGGGACAATGCTATTACTAAAGTCATCGACAAAATCAGCTTAGATATGAGACTTGATTGCAGTCCTAGGATGATATATTATTTCATGGTCACTTATATCTATACCCCACTTGGCTAATATTCCTGATAGTTCTTGTTTATGCAATATTTTTCTTAATGGATACGAGGTCACACCTGTGGTTGGATGACAATGAAAGTATGGCCTTAATTTTCTAGATGCCACGATTAGAGCTAAGGCTAATTTTTCTAGATGTGGATATCTAGTTCCAGCATCTAGTAATGTCTTGCTTACCTAATAAATAGGAGATTGTTTACCTTTATTCTCCCTTACGAACATTGCACTTACAACAATTTCTGAGACTGCAAGGTAGACGTACAACCTCTCCCCCTCCTTTGGCTTTGACAGCAACAGAGGTTTTGATAGATAAGACTTTAGGTGTTTGAGAGCCTGTTGCCATTCTTCAGTCCATTCGAACCGATTTTGCTTTTTGAGAACTGCAAAGAATTTATAACTTTTCTCGGAAGATTTGGAAATAAATCTTCCTAAGTCTGCAATTCTTCCCGTTAGTCTTTGAACTTCTCTTTTGTTTATAATTACATCAGGTATTTCTTCTATAGCTTTAATTTGATCAGGATTTACCTCTATTCCCCTGTTTGATACAAGGAAACCTAAGAACTTACCTGATTCTACGCCAAAAGCGCATTTTTCTGGATTCAGCTTCATATTGTACCTGCGTAAAAGGTCAAAGGTAATAGAGAGGTGCCGTAAATGGTCGTCCGCCGGTGTTGACTTTACTAGCATTTTATCGATGTAAACTTCGATCGTTTTTCCTAGATGTTTCTGGAACATCTTGGTCATTAGACTTTGATAGGTGGCTCCAGCGTTTTTCAAGCCAAAAGGCATGAGTTTATAACAATAAGTCCCCCTGTTTGTAATAAAGAAGGTCTTTTCCTCATCTGAGGGGTCCATTTTAATCTGATTATAACCAGAATACGCGTCTAGGAAGCTTAACAATTAATGACCTAAGGTGGCATCAATCATTTGATCTATATGTGGTAATGGGAATGAATCTTTGGGGCATGCTTTATTTAAGTCAGTATAATATACTCACCATTTTTCCATTCTTTTTAGGTACCACCACAGTGTTAGCTAGCTAGTTAAGGTACGTTACTTCTCGTATCGAACCAATCTTCAAGAGTTTCTGTACCTCTTCGTTAATCACATGGTTCTTGAATGGTCCTTGCTTTCTTTTCTTCTGCTTAACAGGTACGAAGGATGGATCTTCATGTAGTTTATGAGTCATCACTTCTAGTGGGATACCTGTCATATCTGAGTGGGACCACGCAAAGCAGTCTGCGTTAGCCTTTAAATAATCAATTAACTTACCTCTTCGACCGGGGCTGAGCCTCGTGCCTATATACACTTTCTGTTCAGCCATTTGCTCAGACAATGGAACAGCTTCGAGCTCTTCCGTAGTTGTTTTGATGTGCTCATCTTCCTCCGGTTCATGAATGACGTCAGGTCTGGAATCTACATCCGTGTGGTCCAATGCACCTTCTGTGGTAACTTGATTCACCTTCTCGTAAGTATTTTCTTTCGTACCTGTTTCAGCAATAATACCTTCTGTGCCTATTTGGGTAGTAATTTCTTCCATGCATGTTTGGGCGGTGTTACCTGCTTGGGAGATTCCCTTATCTTTTGATTCTTCCACCTCTACTTTTTTTGTTGTAGTGTACCACGGAATTTATATTTCTTGCGGTTTGCTGATCGCCTCTAATTTGTTGAATCCCCCATTTAGAAAGGAATTTAATTACCTGATGCAAGGTACATGGTATTGCTTTCATGTCGTGGATCCATGGCCTTCCCACGATTACGTTATAAGCCATGTCAGTATCGATGACTTGGAACCTGGTACTTTTGATTACCCCCTCAACATAAGTGCTAAGCTCAATTTCTCCCTTTTTTATAACTGTAGAGTTATCAAACCCTGATATGGCTCGTGCCCTTAGGATTACTTGATTCCCCATTAGCATTTCTTCCACGACTCTTAGCAAAATGATATTGACTGAACTACCTGGATCAATCAACACTCTTTTTACGTTAGTGTCATGAATAAGTAAAGATATTACCAGGGCATCGTTGTGAGGAAGCATTAATCTGTCGATATCTGCATCATCGAAGGTTATATCGTCCGCTTCCAGATTTTCACGAACCCATTTTCCGTGTGTAATTTTGAACTTTGTGGTCATTTTACAGACCACTCTGTTTACTTCTTCACCTCCGTGTATCACGTTGACGGTTCCTTTTGGAGATGCAGGTTTTGGGGGCTCTTGCCTGTTTTTTATGTATGCTTGTTTATCTTTTTCACTGAACAATTCTGTCAAATAGCCCTGTTTCAATAATTGTTCTACCTCACCTTGCAAAAATCTGCAATCTGCAGTTCTATGTCCATGATCATTATGGAATTCACACCAGAGATCTGGGTTCCTCTTATTTGGATTTGACCTCATCTCTTTGGGCCATCGAACTTTATCACCCAAATTTCTTAACACTGAAATTAGTTCAGAGGTACTTACATTAAAGTTATGATCCCCAATTTGCACATTACCTCTAGGTCGCTGACCTTGATCCCTTTTGGATCTAGATGAAGACGAGCCCGTATCTCTGTTTGGTGGTCCAAAATCTAACCTGGTGTTTTCGAACCTGGGACGAGTTTCACGTCCCGATGGTCACATGTAAGGATCGTACCTGTGTTTACCTGATCTTCTATCTGATTCTGAACGCCCTGGATCTGGTATATTCTTCCTCTTTCGGACGAGCAATGGTATCTTATTCTATTCGAAGTTTAGTACTATACATGTTATAAAGAAGACTCAAGCTTTCCTTGAGTCTTCTCGTGGCTTCTGAGCTTTTGTCATTTAGATTACTTTTGAATGCCATGGTTCCCCAATTATCAGGCACCCTTGGTAGTTGCATTCTTTCTCGTTGAAACCTGTCTACAAATTCACGGAGTAGTTCCGTATCTCCTTGTTTTATTTTAAAGATGTCCTCCATCCATTTCACGACTTTTTGCGCACTGGAGTGTGCCTTTATGAAAGAATTTGCAAGCTCGGCATAAGAATCAATAGAGTTTTCAGGGAGAAGAGAATATCAGGTTACCACCCCTTTGGTAAGTGTTTCTCCAAATTTTTTAACCAGGACCGACTCAATTAAGTCGTTGCCCTTCACTCCGGTGGTAAAAGCAGTTACATGGTCGCATGGGTCAGTTGTCCCATCATATTTAGGTACGTCAGGCCTTTTAAACTTCTTTGGAATAGGTACGGGTGCTGTGCTTGGTTTCCAATGTTGTTGAGAATATATATCAACGTCAATACCTTTGATAACAGGTGGTACTCCAGGAATTTGTTCGATTCGATCGTTTTGTTCCTTCACCTATTTCTGCAAAGTTAGTAATAAAGTCTGTACTTCAGAGTTATTAGATATACCTTTTCTCGCTTCGAGAGATTCATTAGGAGTATCTCCCCTTCTTGAGTTTACCAACCCAGATTGAGGATTTTCCATGGTAATGGTATTATTGGGGGGTGGTGTCGGTTGTGCAGGTAACGCTGCCGGCAATCCCCTTGCAAATTCTTGTAAAGCTTGGCTCACATACTCTGCAATCATTTTCTTTACTCGATCTTGTTCCACTGTTTGATCATTGTTATCATTGTTGTTATTCGAACTTTCTGGGGATTGTTCCCTTTAACCACGTGGGGTTCTTGAAGGCGATGGAACTGGGGTTCCATTCCTTTGCTGGTTGTTGTCGTTGGAGTTCGACATAGTTCAGAGGATATCGCTTGAAAAGCAAACAAAGATTATCAGATTCCTAGTAACGAAACCAATTTGTTTAACCAAACAATTGGATTCTTTGCCCAAAGTTGTTTTAAGAAGAACATGGGTTTCTGATAACCAAAAAATAAGATTATGATAGGAAAACTTGTAAATGGAAAGCAGTAAATGCACATAAAGAAAGTATATTGCAATAGTGGTTCGGGATCTTCCCTTTACAGGTTATATTTTATTCCCTTATATAGGGAATTTCCTAATATAACATCTGCCTTTTCCAGTGATTGAGCATTAATGACTAATAACGACTTCAATGCAACGTTACAATGAATCATCCGTAACTATTGAGTGAATGTTGTGTAATGTATGGATCTCTAATTTGAAGATCTCTGAATCTGCCCTTTATTCTGTCCAAATACACTTTTGACCGTGTCTCTTCATCTTCTCAATTAGGTTGAAACTTCTGTAGCTAATTAACCCGTGGATGTGATTTGTCGTGCCTCTTTGCCTCGTACCTCTTCTTAGAGTCCCGTCCAGCTGTCATGTCTTTATTGCTACACATAGACTACTGAGTCATCAAAAGTTGTTACACATGTGAAGCTCTTTTTTTACCAATACAAATAGCACTAACCCGATGATTCATGTTCACCACTTCATTCTTGGTGGATCTCTTCTTGGTCATCAAGTCTTTTAAGTATTTGGCAAATCCCAGCATCTCTTGGAAAGCCTCCAAGAATGGGATGTTTACCAACAATTGCTTCAAAATATCATAGAACTTCTCGAACTTGCCATCATCTAACCTCCTTGCAAGCCTTTGAGGGAATGAAGGAGTAGGTCGAGGAATTGGTCGAGGAGCTTTTGGGGTCTCCTTAACCTCCTCGTGCTTTGATTTTTGGATTTTCACCTCTTGGGAGGGCTTCTCACTTTCAACAACAACCGGAACTTCGACTTGTGCCTCAACTTCTTGCTCAAGATCATCTACCTCAACTACTTTTTCACTCTCACCTTTAAGGACCTTACAACTTCTAGTTGTAATAACCATGCAATGAGAAGATGAACCGCTCACATTCCCCTTTGGTTTGACAATTTTATCACTTGGAAGAGTACCTTTTAGCTTAGGGTTTTGTTCTCTTGACAAGCCTCACATTTGCATCTCAAGATTTTGTATAGAGGCGGTATGTGACCCCACGATTTCAGACATGTTCTTCATTGTAGCATCACTTCTCTCTTGATTTTGCATGATCTTTTCAAGCATCCCTTCTAACTTGGATTCATTTTGAAGGGCCCTCCTTGTAATACTGCCCCTTCGGTGGAACATAGGGGTTGGAGCCCCGATTGGCATAGATGCTATTGTTGTTGTTCCCATTACGTTGACTCGAACCACCTTGGTCATTGCGCCAATTTTGTTGGCCTTGCCCTTGCAGGTTTGGCCTCCATTGATTTTGTTGGAGATATCCTCCTTGAGAATTATGAATATAGTTGGCTTCTTCAAACTCTTGATTTCCCGTCGGTTGCATGTCTTCACAACATTTACCTTCTTTGTTTGGCTCTCTGTGAACATCTTTGTCAACACATCAATGTTGGTGGCAAGACCGGCAATCAATTGGTCTCTCTCTTGATTTTCTTTGATAATATTGGTAAGACAGGGAGTACCATAAGAAATTCCACCACTAGCATCTTCGGAATGCCATGATTGATTGTGTTTGGCCATTTTATCCAGAATTTGTCCATGAAAGATCAGTCTGCTGCTTTTTTTTCTATGGACTGAGACAATGCATCCAAACCCATGTACAACTTCTCCATCAGAATGCCATCTGTAAAACCATGATTCGGTGACATCACTAAGTACAACTTGAATCGGTCCCACGCTTCATGTAAGTGTTCTCCTGGTATTTGTTTGAAGAAGAAGATTTTATCTCTAAGCTTAGACTTCTTACTCTGAGGGAGCCACTTGGACAAGAATTCACGGACAAGCTCAGACCAAGAAGTGATATATTGAGGAGGTAGATTTTGAATCCACTTTCTCGCTTCTCCAGTCAATGAGTATTTGAATACTCGCAATCTCAAGGCGTCGTCTCTTACATTGTTCTGCTTATGCATGGCGCATACACCCAAGAAGTTCCTAAGGTGTTACGTTTAATCATCATCAGTAGAGTTTCTGAATAATCCTTCTGCTTTAAGCATTAGGATTAACCCATGTTCTACTTTGAATGTAGCAGCTTCCACCCGTGGAGGAAGGATCGCATTGGTATCATCAAGATATTCCTCAATGTCCACAAAGGGATTCTCATCTTCCTCATACTCGACCATTCTCACCTATCACACCAAGCAAAGCAAGCAAAATGTCACGACCCAAACTGGAGGATCATGACTAGTACCCGGGCCATACTTGCCAAGAACCAACGTACATTTCATCTAATCTTCTTATTATCTTTGAGGGCCGACGAGATCAATATAAGTGGTAGATATGGATTATGAACACAAAACAATGATAGATAATGGAATGAACATGGATAACATAGGATAACAAGACTGCCAAGAAACTACATATAACTTAGGAGCTACCACGCTTCCATGAAAGACTATACAACAAAAATCATCCGACAAGGCATACCAAACTATACATGAGCCGACACCTGTCTATGAGTCTGTACAGGAGCATAAGTAATGAAACATAGTCGGAACAGGGCCCCGACATACCCATAATATCTATAACCAAAAATTCATACCAAGACCACGGCAAGTCCGGAGAAGGGATCTCGCCTATAACCGCTGAACTGGAAAGCCTACTGTGGTTGGGGAACTGCGTCTACCTGTCTATCAGGACATGCAGCACGACATGCAGCGTCCACAAATAAAAAGGACGTTAGTACGAATAATGTACTGAGTATGTAAGGCAGGTCAATATAAATATCAACAATAATGTAAAGAGAGGTAGAGAAGATACAACCTGTAACATCTGAGTGCTTCTAAGAGACAGTAACATGAAATGCATGACACGTATATACACATAATCTTTTAAAAACATCCACCTCTGTGGGCATCATCATTATCGTATCAAAATCCACCTCTGTGGGCATCATCATCATCATATCATACCCAGCCTCACAGAGGACTCGATAAACCCAACTGATCAGTGGTTTCACAATAGGTTCCATACTTGGCCGACTATAGTGCGACTCGGTAGAGTAAAATAGATACATATATATAATGCATGTAGGACTCATTAGAATCATGTTCTGAACATTTTTGAGTGTCGTAACGTCAATTTTCTCCGTACACATTATTAGGATTAACTCTTCATCAAGAATATTATAAGAATCAGGAAGTACCAACAATATTTATAACATAAGAATAAGAGTATCAACCTCAACATCAATTGTTCCATAAGAAGGGAAACAATGTAAGTACTGCTAGCTTCTAAGAGTAGAGTATCTTTGGAAGCTCGTTCATTGCATTATGTACAATCGGAGACGTTCAAAAAAAGGAAAGGGATAGACTCACATACCTTGTATATACTTCCCCAATCTCAAGCTATGCAATTGTCACGACTCCTTAGTCTACAATAAGAGAAACGACACTATCGTTATCATTCAAGCGTCATAACTATTGTGTATCGACCACAACCTATTTTACGATGAAACGGACAGCACCTACCATATATATATGACTTCACACAATTCAAAACAATCACCAAACAACATCAATAATAATCAAATTGAGCCTCCCAAAACTTTCCACACACAACCTAATAACTTCATACATAAGACGACCACCGTAGTCGTGTCAAACGACCCGGAAATGTTACGACGAACGACCATACCACAACCCTACATATATATGGTGTTTCTCCACACCATTCCTCGTCCAAAACTCACCAATACAATAGTAAAACACGCAGCCCAACAGCAACACAAAACAGTCTGCTGCAAGTGAAGAACTCGAACTCACGGCTTCCTATCACCGTCCCGTGAGTTCTTACAAGTATAAAACGAATTACCATGAATTTACAGCACAAAAAAATGGATTAAAGAGATCATTAAACTCACCTTACTTTCTGGATAACTCAACCCTTATCGTGGTTCTTCAAACTCTAGGGTTTACCCCAATTTGAACTTGAAAGAGAGGGAAAATCAATTAGGGTTTGTGGATAACTTTTGAGAGGAAGTTTGCAGGGGTTTAGGTCTGGTTATTTGTGAAATATAATGAGGGATATATTTTAGGAGATAATCCTTTTAATGGGCTCTTCGGATGAGTCAAAATTGCCTCTTTCTGGGCTATCATTTAACTAAGTAGGTGACCCACCTACTTGTCACCTAGCAGCTTGTGAAGTATTGCGAAAATCTCTATACATCTCTACTCCAATGTCGTATTGATAAGAGGTTTAATGCGTTGGAAACTAGACTTATATATATTCAATTTGGTGGGTAGATCAACCTGTTATTCCAAGTATATTGGGAGAAAAGCTTAATAATATTTGACCTAAAGTTTAAGTAAAACTATGAACCTAAGTTGCGACAACTCTTGTCGACTTTTGTTTCATAACTCGTTTGACTTCAAGACTATGATACGGATATTATATGATTCAAATACCTTAAAACACGACTTATTGAGAATATTAAGCACCCCTAGGTTTACCCAAAAATATGAGTTACAACATCCTTGATTCGTTTAACTTCTAATACGTGTTAATCACTCATATACACTCTTGTATCATTTAAGATCAATAGGATTAACTTATTATCATCTCAAAGATAATCTATTCTCAAGTTTACATCGATTAACTTATGGCATGAGCCAACATACGTGAATATGGGTTGTAACACCCTCCCCCCCTTAGGAGCATTCGTCCTCGAATGTAAGTGTTTAGGGGGAGCCTAACTCATCGTGGATTCCAACGGAAATTTCCAGCCCATTTTTCCCCTATAAAATGGATACTATACAAACTTACAAGCAGTTAAACCCAACTTATTGCCATTCTAATGCGTCCTGTGTCCCCTCGGCATCCTTGTTATCTTGAATCTGGAACAAGTAAGGGTATTTAGACTTCATCTGCTCTTCTGCTTCGTTTTGACGGAAGCTACATCCTTTGTTCTTAGCTTGCAGACTTGTCGATCTAATATAGCTACTGGCACTTCTTCATATGATAGATCATTGATAGGGACGACTCGAGAAGGGTCTCCAATACATTTCCTTAACATAGATACATGGAATACCGGGTGGTCAAATTCCAATTCGGATGGCAATTCTAACTCATAAGCAACCTGTCCAATTCGTCGGAGAATTTTGTACGGAACGATATACCGTGGACTCAGCTTACCCTTCTTCCCAAAACGCATAACACCATTCATCGGCGAGATCCTCAGGAAAACCCAATCACCAACCTCGAACTCCGAATCACGACTTCGGAAGTCAGAATAAGACTTTTGCCTGCTTTGTGCCGTCCTTAGCCGCTCTTGTATCAGTTTCACCTTCTCAATGGCTTGGTGAATCAAATATGGCCCATATAGTTCTGTTTCACCGACTTCGAACTATCCAAGTGGTGATGTACATCTCCTCCTGTATAGTGCCTCGTACGGGGCCATTTTAATACTGGAATAACAGCTATTATTGTAGGCAAATTCTATAAGTGGAAGATGGTCATCCCAATTCCCCTTGAAATCCATAACACAAGCTCATAGCATATCTTCAAGTGTTTGAATGGTACGTTCAGCTTGTCCGTCAGTCTGTGGATGGAATGCAGTGTTGAGATTCACTTGTGTGCCTAGATACTTCTGAAAAGACCTCCAAAAGTTAGCCGAATTGCGCTCCTCGGTCTGATATAATAGATATCGGTACACCATGAAGCCTAACAATCTCCTTGATATACAATTTTGCATAATCTTCAGCTGTGTAAGTTGTCTTAACTGGTAGAAAATGGGCACATTTTGTAAGTTGATAAACCATCAGCCATATGGAGTCAAACTTATGATAAGAGCGAGGGAATCCAATAATGAAGTCCATATTAATCACCTCCCATTTCCAGGTCGGAATCTCTATATTCTGAAGCAATCCACTAGGTTTCTGATGTTCGATTTTTACTTGTTGACAATTAGGACACTGGGCTAAAAATTCTGCAATAGACTTCTTCATGTTATCCCACCAATTTTGCTCCTTAACATCATGATACATATTTTTCGAGCCGGGATGCATGGAATATCGGGATTGATGAATCTCAATCATAATCTTCTCTTTCAACCCCGACACATCAGGCACACATAACCGGCCCTGGTATCTCAGTGCCCCATCTGCTCCGATTTCAAAAGCCATAATTTTACACTATTGAATGCTCTCTCTCAATCGTACTAAGGTAGGATCTTCATATTGCCGTGATTTTACCTCGGCTACCAAAGATGATTCTGATTTATTCTGTACAGTAACCCCTCCTTCATCAGAGTCTAAAAATCTAATTCTCATATTCACTAGCTGATGAAGCTCATTAGTCAACCCCTGTCTACTTGCCTCAATGTGTACTAAGATTCCCATTGACTTACGACTGAGAGCGTCTGCCACAACATTGTCTTTACCGGGATGGTACAATATTTCGACATCGTAATCTTTCAGTAATTCAAGCCACCTACGCTGCCTCAAATTCAACTCCTTCTGCTTGAAGATGTATTGTAAGCTCTTGTGATCTGTGTAGATGTCAACATGGACGCCGTATAAGTAGTTCCGCCATATCTTCAAAGCATATATTACTGCAGCCAATTCCAAATCATGGGCCGGGTAATTATTTTCATGCTTCTTAAATTGTCTTGATGCATAAGCAATCACCTTCCCATGTTGCATCAATACGCACCCCAAACCTATACCTGAGGCATCATACCAAATAACCTTCTGTTCCTTCTGGGAGAGTGAGCACTGGCGCAGATGTCAATCGATTCTTTAACTCCTGAAAACTTCATTCACAAGCGTCAGACCACTGGAACTTAGTATCTTTCTGTGTTAACCTAGTCAATGGTGATGATATAGAGTAAAACCCTTCTACAAATCACCTATAATATCCTGCTAGCCCCAGGAAGTTGCAGACTTCTGATGGTGTTGTAGGTCTCGGCCAATTCTTTACTGCATCGATCTTTTAAGTGTCGACACTAATACCCTCGTCAGATATCACATGGCCAAGGAATGCTACTGAGTTCAGCCAAAATTCACATTTGGAGAGCTTAGCATATAACTTACGATCCTGAAGCGTCCGTAATACTATTTGCAAGTGGCCCATGTTCTGCCTCCGAACGATAATACACCAAAATGTCATCAATGAATACGATCATGAACACATCAAGATAGGGCCTGAATACAGTATTCATGAGATCCATAAAAGCTGCTGGGGCATTTGTTAGCCCAAACGACATCCCCAAGAACTCAAAGTGACCATATCTTGTTCGGAAGGCCGTCTTTGGAATATCCTTCTCCTTAACCCTCACCTGATGATACGCTGAACGTAAGTCAATCTTGAAAAAATACTTGGCACCCTGGAGCTGGTCAAACAGGTCGTCAAACCTTGGAAGTGGATACTTGTTCTTTATAGTAAACTTATTCAACTGTCGATAGTCGATACACATCCGTAACGACCCGTCTTTCTTCCGCACGAACAAGACTGGTGCACCTCAAGGTGAAGTGCTAGGCCTAATGAAACCCTTATCCAGCAAGTCCTTCAACTGCGTCTTCAACTCGCGCAACTCTGCCGAGGCCATCCTATATGGAGGAATAGATATGGGTTGAGTGTCAGGCAATACATCAATGCTAAACTCAATCTCCCTTTCAGGTGGAAGGCCCGGAAGTTCATCTGGGAAAACATCTGGAAATTCATTGACCACGGGAAATGATTGTAGAGTAGGCGGCTTTGTCTCAGCATCCCTAACGCGAACGAGATGATAAATGTACCCTTTTGAGATCATATTCCTTGCCTTAAGATAGGAAATAAACCTACCTTTCGGCGTAGCAATGTTCCCTTTCCATTCGATGACGGGTTCATTAAGAAATTGAAACCTAACCATCTTCGTACGACAATCAACATTTGCATAGCATGAGGCCAACTAGTCCATTCCCATTATCACGTTGAAATCAACCATTTCTGATTCAAATAAATTCGACGAGGATTGACGACTAAAATTATCACTGTGCAACATTTATATACCCTTCTAGCAATCACAGAATCTCCTATCGGAGTAGATACAACAAGTGGTTTACTTATAAATTCAGGTTCAACGCCAAACTTATTAGCCACAAAAGGTGTAACATATGATAATGTAGATCCCAGATCAATCAACGTATATACATCATAAGAAAACACAAACAATATAACTGTAACAACATCCTGAGACGACTCGAGATCCTGTCGACCTACTAGATCGTAGGTTTGATTTTGAGCACTACTCAAACTCGGCACTGCACCTCTACCTCTACCACGACCTGTCGACTGCTGAAAACCCCGTGCTGGAGGTTGAACTGATGAGGAAGAACCAGACACAGATCCAGTTGGCTGAGCCATAGCACCACCTTCTCTATTAGGACAATCCTGCTTCATATGGCCAGGTTGTCCGCAAGAGTAGCACGCATCAAAACCTCGACGACACAGTCCAAAGTGGGCCTTGCCACACTGATCACAACGGGGTGTTGGGAGTCTCATCTGACTAGTATCCCGATGATATTGCGAGCCTGATGCCCGCGAACTCTGACCTTGACCAGAATAGGTAAATCAATCATACTGAGGCCTCTGAAACTTTGGAGGAGCACTAGCTACAGGTGGCACCGAACTCCTCAAGAACTGGGGCCTAACACTACCTCTGAAGTCATGAGAATACCCTACAAACCTCGCTCTCTTATGCTGGCCCCTATCTTGCTCCCTATATGCCCTTTGCTGGCCCTTACGATCCTCTAAGGTCTGAGCATAAACCTAAATACGGGAAATATCCATGCCCTCCACCAAGGAGGCTGTCGTGCACTCATTTATCAAATGTGGTCCCAAACCGTTCACGAACATATGCACCCTATCACTCATCTCGGGAACCATATGAGGAGCATCAACTTGCATGCCATACTCTCGCACACTCATATTACCTTGTCTAAGGTTCAAGAACTTATCAACTCTAGCTCGTCGTATCTCAACGGGTAAATAGTGACAAAGAAAGGCCTCAGAAAATTCCTTCCACACAGCTAGAGGGGCATTCAGACCCCTGGATCTCTCCCAACTATCATACCAGAAAACCGCTAAATCATGTAACCGATATGAAGCCAACTCTACTGCCTCTGTATCTGTAGCATGCATAACCCGTAAAGTACGATGAACCTGGTCAATAAATGTCAGTGGGTCCACCTTAGGGTCTGATCCGGTAAACACTGGAGGGTCTAGATTAATAAAATCACCAACTTTTGTACTATTCGATTTATCAACAACACCGGTATTCTGCCTCTGAGCCTGAGCAGCTACCAAGATAGTCAACAACTGCACCGCACTCCATATATCCTGCTCTGTAGGGACAAACGGAGGAACTGGTGGTGATGGGCTCCTCCTAATATCCTCTGGATGAGACGGAGTAGATGAGGTATGAGACGGCATCTCACTATGAGCCTCACTTTGACCTACTCTGGCTTGAGGCACCTGACTGGTACCCTCTCCCGCAGCTATATCAAGCCTTCTACTGATCGATTGCTTCCTAGTCGAAGGCATCGCTGAAAGAAAACAAGGTTAATATTAGATACAACACTAAGGACTCAACTCTACGCACGATCTAGATTTAGGAAGAAGGTAACAACCCTAGATGTCATGTAGTCTCTTGATTATAAATGTGGCGCGCTACACATAAATAATCAAGACTCTACTAGACGCGGCTCATAGACAACCCTTAGGACAGAATTTCTCTGATACCAAGTTTGTCGCGACCCAAACAGGAGGATCATGACTAGTACCCGAGCCATACTTGCCGAGCACCAACGTACATTTTATCTAATCTTCTTATTATCTTTAAGGGCCGACGAGATCAATATAAGTGGTAGATATGGATTATGAACACCAAACAATGATAGATAATGGAATAAACATGGATACACGGTATAACAAGACTTCCAAGAAACTACATATAACTTAGGAGCTACCACGCTTCCATGAAAGACTATACAACAAAAATCATCTGACAAGGCATTCCAAACTATACATGAGCCGACACCTGTCTATGAGCCTCTAAAAGAGCATAAGTAATGCAATATAGTCGGAATATTGCCCCGACATACCCATAATATCTATAACCAAAAATGCATACCAAGACCACGGCAAGTCCGGAGAAGGGATCTCGCCTATAACCATTGAACTGGAAAGCCTACTGTGGTGGGGGTAGTGCGTCTACCTGTCTATCAGGACCTGCAGCACGACATGTAGGGTCCACAAATATAAAGGATGTTAGTACGAATAATGTACTGAGTATGTAAGGCAGGTCAATATAAATATCAACAATAATGTAAAGAGAGGTAGAGAGGATACAACCTGTAACATCTAAGTGCTTCTAAGAGACAGTAACATGAAATGCATGATACATATATACACATATATTTTAAAAACATCCGCCTCTGTGGGCATCATCATCATCATATCATACCCGGCCTCAAAGAGGACTCGGTAAACCCAACTGATCAGTGGTTGCACAATATGTGCCATACCCAGCCGACTATAGTGCGGCTCNTGAAGGAAAGGGATAGCGTCACATACCTTGTATATATTGACCCAATCTCAAGCTATGCAATTGTCACGACTCCTTAGTCTACAATAAGAGAAACGACACTATCGTTATCATTTAAGCGTCATAACTATTGTGTATCGACCAAAAAATATTTTACGATAAAATGGAAAAAACCTCCCCTATATATATGAATTCAAACAAGTCAAAACAATCACCAAACATCCCAAACAACATCAATAATAATCAAATTGGGCCTCCCAAAGCAGTCCACACACAACCTAATAACTTCATACATAAGACGACCACCATAGTCGTGTCAAACGACCCGGAAATGTTACGACGAACGAACAGAACACAACCCTACATCTATATGGTGTTTATCCACACCATTCCTCTTCCAAAACACCACAATAAAGTAGTAAAACACGCATCCCAACAGCAACACAAAACAGACCGCTACAAGTGAATAACTCGAACTCACGGCTTCCGATCACCGTCCCGTGAGTTCTTACAAGTATAAAACGAATAACCATGAATTTACAGCACAAATAAATGGATTAAATAGAGCATTAAACTAACCTTAATTGATGGATAACTCAACCCTTATCTTGGTTCTTCAAACTCTAGGGTTTACCCCCAATTTGAACTTGAAAGAGAGGGAAAATCAATTAGGGTTTGTGGATAACTTTTGGGAGGAAGTTTGTAGGGGTTTAGGGTCTGGTTATTTGTGAAATATAATGAGGGATATATTTCATGAGATAATCCTTTTAATGAGATATTTTTATGACCCGAAATTTCCTCTTTTTGGGCTATCATTTAACTAAGTAGGTGACCCACCTACTTGTCACCTAGCAGCTTGTGCAGTCTCGTGAAAATCTCTATATCTCTCTACTCCAATGTCGTATTGATAAGTGGTTTAATGAGTTGGAAACTAGACTCATAGATCTTCAATTTTAATTCCAAGTAGATTGGGAGAATAGATTAATAATATTTGGCCTAAAGTTTAAGTAAAACTATGAACCTAAGTTGCGACAACTCTTGTCGACTTCTGTTTCATAACTCGTTTGACTTCAAGAATATGATACGGATATTATATGATTCAAATACCTTAAAACACGACTTCTTGAGAACATCAAGCACCCCTAGGTTTACCCAAAAATATGAGTTACAACATCCTTGATTCGTTTAACTTCTAATACGTGTTAATCACTCTTATACACTCTTGTATCATTTAAGATCAATAGGATTAACTTATTATCATCTCAAAGATAATATCTTCTCATGTTTACGTTGATTAAATTATGGCAAGAGCCAACGTACGTGAATATGGGTTGTAACACAAAATGTGATGGAATAGAAAAGATGTAAAGTAACACTAGTTAGTAATTTCAAAACCGTATTCTCCGGCAACGGCGCCAAAATTTGATACGCTCAAATTACACCTTAAAATAGTGTAAAGTGATCGATGTCAAATATAGTAACCCAACGAGGTTGGGGTCGAATCCCACAGGGAATAGGCGTGAAAAGTTTACTTGAGTAGTGTGAATCTTAACTTAACTCGTATTTCTATTCCGTTAGAGTAACATAAGTATTGTAGTAGATTGAATTGTAATTGGATAATTAAATAAGTTGTAATTAATTTGATTATCCAAAGGTTGTGTCCCCTTCAATGAAATCTAATTCTATCGATATTAATATGACATATTTCTAATGGAAGGTCCTTTTGATATGTAAATGATTTCTAAATGACTATCCAATATTTTCCAATAGTTGGGTAGTATTTCTCTTTATGATTTTTTCAAATATAAAAGAGTTGGAATTAGAGTAATCAATTTATGGCGAATAAAATACACTAATTCCTAAGCGATTCCATTTAACAAGGTTTAAAATCTTGAGTCTTTGATATTTAAGCCTACCAAACCCTAACTCACTTTTTCAAGTAGAGAAAGAATATAATGGAGCTTGCTAATGTTTTCAACCACTAACAATAAATGAAGAATGAGAAGTAAATAAATATCAACCAACCATTATACATATATTCAATGTTAAACACCCGTTGACATTACAGCCATTTAGGGTCCACAACCTTAGTATTTAAAACTAACACATCCTAAAATACAAAAGCAAAGGAATATTAAATGTCATAAATGCTTACAAATGTGCAATATTCTTCACTTGAAAGCTTCCAAAAGATGGAACTATTCAATAAATCTATTTATAGTGGGCTAAAACTCGGGGCCAATTTCGGACAAAAATGCCCTTCCAGGTCAATTGTGCGATCGCATTTCTGTCGCATAACAGATATGCAGTACGCATTCTCTTCAATCACACCGCATCTTCAAAACCCTAGTTCTAGGAAGTCACCACATTGTTGATATTCGGCCGCATAGTATCATCGCATTTATGCTCTCAGCCACTTCTATAGGAGGTTTGTGATCCATTATGCGGCCCGCAAACCTGTTATGCGGTCACATAATGGACCGCATTTCTTTACTTGTATTTGGCCACACTGACTGTTGGACTCTGCGGTTCTCCTGGGCATTATGCGGTCCACATGTTGGATTTGCGGTCTGCATTTTCAACTATGCGATCGCATTTTGCCCATTCTTGTCTTTCTTCGGCTTTTTTTTTATTCCATTTCCATGTTTTTGGGTCCTCAAGCTTCATGCACTGCAAAACATCAAAATTACATAAGTATAAAAGACAATTGCGTTTAAAACGAGCTAAAATCTAAGGAATTGGTATTAAATGTGCCGAAATTCTCCGGTATATCTGTAACGACCCGGTCAGTCGTTATGTAGAACCTGCATTATAATTACTATTATTTACTTTTCATAGGTTGGTTATAATATTATTGATGTGTTAGAGTTGGTAGGCTTGAAATCGGAATGGTTGTAGTGAGAGTTTAGTCGCTTAGTCTTTAAAAATGACCTTAAAGTCGGAAAAGTCAACTGAGAGTTGACTTATTGGTAATCAAACTCGGAATGTGGATTTTATGGCTCGGATAGCTTCTTTAGGTGATTTGGGAATTAGGAGTATGTTTGTAATATTTTTGTGATGTCCGGTGTAGAATTAGGCTTGAATTGGCAAAAGTTAGGTTTTGGCGATTTCCGGTAGGCAGTGGAAAACAGGCTATCAAAGCCGGAACGGAATTCCGACAGTTGGAATAGGTTTGTAATGTCATTTTGGATATGTCTGCAAAATTTTAGGTCAATCGGAGTTGTTTTGGATAGGTTCGGCATAGTAGTGGATCTTAGAAATTTCAAAGTTCGTAGGCTTGAATTCGATGTGATTTTGGTGTTTTGATGTTTTTTTTGGTGTTCCAAGGGTGAAACTAAGTTTGAATGATCAAATGTAACATGTTAGTATGGTTGGTTGGGGTCCCGAGGGGCTCGAGATTGATTTCGGATGGTTAACGGGAAGTTCAGAGTTGAAAAAGTGCAGCAAGCAGCTGCTGGTTTTTTGGTTAGTGATGTAACTGCACCTGCGGAAGAAGGATCGCAGGTGCGGGCCCACAGGAGCGGACAAGGCTCCGAAAGTGCGGGGAAGGTCGTAGGTGCGGGAGCTTGGCCGCAGGTGCGGAAACCCCTGGGCAGTATTAAATTAAACGCTCACGACCATAACCTATTTTAACACCATTTTTGAACGGGAAGAAGCTTTTGAGGCGATTTTGAAGAGGGAAAATCATTGTTCATCATAGAGGTAAGTATTTTGGACCTTAAAACTTGATTATAGGTGATTAAGGAACATAATCTCAGTGTTTAATTCATGAAAATCAGTGGAAAAAGGTGGGTTTAGGGCTTGAGATTTTGAGACCTTTAGGGGTCGATTTGAGGGGTCAAACGAACTTTGATTTTAGCGTTCTTTGTACGTACGGACTCGTGAGATGACGAAGAACGTTTTGGTATAAAAATTTTTGAGTTCCAAGATGGGTCTCGGGGGTCGGGTTTTAACCGCTTTCGGGTTTTTAGCTAAAACTTGTATCTTTCAATTGGAATTCACCTTAAGCACAATTTGATGAAAAAAATCTGAACTTGGTAGATTTGGAGCATTCGGAAGTGGATTCGAGAGGAAAGAGTATTGCGAAATAGTTTTCGGGCTAGTTTGAGGTAAGTAATGTCTTTAAATCCTGTCCTCAGGGTATGAAACCCCGGACTATGCACCCTTTCACGGGTTTTGGAATGCAAAGATTGGAAATTTGGAAATATATTCCCTATTTAGGCAACTATTGAGTTGCGAAACTGATTTTTAAGCCTATGCTTAATAGTATTTATATATTTTGATATGATTTGGGCTGTAAGCCACGTTTGGGGCCTAGTGCCGATCTGTTTACCCCTTGGGGAAATTTTTTCTATTTTTCCTCACTTGATATGTTATGATTTTCACTCGGGCTTTTCTTGATAATTTTTTCGACACTCAGAGTATTTTGAAACTATTTCTTGAAAATGAAACACTGTTTTGGGTCGAGAATACAGTATATTTATGGCCTGAAGGGACAATTGAGAGTGTCTGACTGAGTGAGGCTGCGGACCTATATTGTGAGGATGCTATGATATGAGTGAGGCTGCGAGCCTATATTGTGAGTGATTTATGCCATGATGTGGCTTGTCATAGCGCTTGGGCTGTAGGAGCCCCTCTGGAGTCTGTACACACCCCCAGTGAGCGCAGGTACCTAATGAGTGATGCCCGCGGGGCTTATGCTGAGTGATTGTGAGGATGCCTGATGGGCTGATATTGAGTGACTGTGAGGATGCCTGATAGGCAAAGGATTCAAGAAATGATTTTGGCCCGAGGGGAAGGTTTATGATAATTTTGCTAAGTTTTCGAACTATGATTCACTTCGTTTTTGAAACTGATTTTTACTGAGAACTTTACTGAGATATATTGATGCTATACTTGTTTTGAAAAACAAAAAAATCTGGAATTTAGTTTTTGAACTTATGTATTTGATGAATACTTTATGGTGACTTGGTGTTTTATTGGTTTTGTGATTTGGTGTACCTGTGCTGTGTGTTTTATATTTCTCAGACTATGATTTATTTTCATTACTACTAAGTTAGCGTACTCATCATTACTCCTTGTGCCTCTGTGCACAGATTTAGGAGACGGTCCGGAGCAGTAGCTGTCTCAGTTCCTTAGCAGCAATTACGGGATTTCGAGGTAGCTGTCCAGCGTCCACAGCTTCTCCATTTCCCTTCCTTATTTAGTTTTAGCATTTCATTCCTAGACTTTATTTGAGGCATTAGTAGAGTTAGTTTTATTTCATAGATGTTCGTGACCAGGTTGACTCCAGTCTTGGGAGGTTTTATTTAGAGTTGTTTAGACTATTATTGGGGCGCTAAGACTTAAATAAATTATTTTTATGCTATGGTTGCTGTTATTATTAAATTTTGAATTATCATAATCAGACAAATGCATAAGTAATTTGATGCTTGGATAGCCTAGTTCCACGATAGGCGTCATCACGGCCTGTTAGGATTTGGGGTCGTGACAATATCATCTGATCAAGATCTAACTCAAGTCATAGGAAAGAAGCGACCGCTAGCACCCTTCCGCAGAGGTTGGCCAAATATCTGAAGGATGAGCAATATATGAAATTCATGGAGATGTTGAAGAAGATTCAGGTGAACATTTCACTGATTGATGCCTTGAGGAAGATACCCGGTTATGCAAAAATGTTGAAGGACTTGATGTCTCACAAGTTTGACTTTCAAGACTTGGAAACGGTGACACTAACTAAGACTTGTAGTGTTGTTGTGACAAGACCTACAACGGAGAAGCTATCCGACCCAAGGAGTTTCACAGTTTTGTGCACCATAGGAAGTTATGATTTTGCCAAAGCATTGTGTGATGGAGAGCATAAACCTGATTTCCTTATCTATCTATAAAAGGTTAGGAATTGGAAGGGCAATACCCACATCCATATTACCATAGCTAGCCGACCGAACTGTGAATAGGCCATCAAGTATACTTGATGATGTACTTGTGCAGAGTTGGAAAGTTTGTGTTTCTGGTGGATTTTGTCATTCTGGACTACCAAGTTGATGAATAGATTCCCATAATTTTGGGGAGGCTATTCTTCGCCACAGGGAGAGCTCTGATTGATTGTGAAAATGGGGAGCTAAAGATGAGACTAAAGATGAGTAAATAACGTTCAATGTGAAGAAGTCTATGCGGCGACCAAGTGAGCTTGCTAAAATCTCTCGGATTGAAGCTATGGATGTTATTCTGGAGGAGGAAGATAAGGCACGGAATGCAAAAGATCCCCTAGCAGCCTACCTCATAAACTTAGACGAGGTAGATGGTTAGGACTTGGCGGAGTGGGTTTTGGCTCTTGAAGGACAAGGGTACTGAAAAAGAGAGCTCGAATTCAAGCCTTTACACTTAGAAGAAAGAAAGACCCCTCCAGCTAAGCCATTTGTTGAATTTAAGAGCCACCACAGTTGGAGCTAAAAATGTTACCGTCTCACCTCGGGTGTTCTTTCTTAGGACTTAGTTCAGCATTACCTGTTATTATCTTATATGGTTTGTTAGATGTGTAGGTAGAACAACTTTTGTAGGTTCTGAAGGAGTGTAAGACTGTAATTGGGTGGACCATTGGAGACATAAAGTATCAGCCCAACATTTTGTATGCATAAGATTCTACTAGAAGATGGGCACAAACCTTCCAGATAACATCAAAGAAGGTTGAACCCAACATGAAAGAAGTGGTGAAGAAAGAAGTGATCAAGTGGTTAGATGCGGGAATCATCTTCCCCATCTCTGACAGCAAATGGGTCAGCCCGGTTCAATGTGTTCCAAAAGAGGATGGAATGATTATGGTGCAAAATGAGAAAAATGAGTTGATCTCAACAAGAACAGTCATAGGATGGCGAATCTGTATGGATTACAGAAGGTTGAACAAGGCCACCCGAAAAGACCATTTCCCACTGTCATTCATTGATCATATGTAAGATAGATCGGCGGAGAGGTCCCACTTTTTCTTCCAAGATGGATACTCGGGGTATAACCAGATCTATATTACCCTAGAGGATAGAGAGAAAATGTTGTTCACCTGTCCATATGGAATCTATACCTTTTGGAGAATTCCGTTTGGACTATGCATTCCAAAGGTGCATGATGGCCATCTTTATAGATATGGTAGAGGACATAATGGAGGTTTTCATGGATGACTTCTAAGTGATGGGGAATGTAACACCCCATAAATTCGGCTTAGGTATGAATGAGTTAAAGGAGTAGTAAGGTTATATTTTGAACATATGAAGTCCTATCGGGATGATTATGGGTGAAAATAGTTGTTTCAAAATCAATATGGAAAGTGAGGTGTATAAGATTTGACAAAATTGACTAAGTTTGCAGAAGATCCGTCTTCCAGTAGTGTTTAGTGAAACAGTGTAAGGAATTTTGGAAAAACCAAAGCATAAAGGTTGTATTCCTTTGAAATAGATTTCCAATGATATATTATGGAGCCCGAACGGATCTCTGTGCAAAAGGTTATGCTCGTTTTATAGAACAGTACGCAATATGCGCCCCCATGCGGCGGTGTTCTAGCCATTTAGCGCGGTCAGGTGCGTGGTTGGGGCCTCCAAGTGCGCGGGGGCGCTCGTGGGGGATCATTTTTAAAGCCCTACTTCGTCCCGCACATCCCCAAAACATAAAAACTTTCTCTAAAAAGGAAAGCTCTCAAAAACCTAACTCCTTAAGGGTCACTCCACCACCCAAGGTAAGTTATAATGGTGATTATAAGTTAATTTTAACTTCCCAACATATTATTAACATGGTTAAACCATCCATATCATTAGATATTCGATTGGGACATCATTGTTAAGTGAAGGAACCCTAGAACTCGAATTCAAGGGGATTGAACTTCAAGGAGGTAATGTCTTCAACCTAAAATTGATTATAGAATTAGTTTAATAATTATAGACCCTAGTTCATGATATTTGAGTTGATGGGTTTGATAGAAAAGCATGAATGATTATAGGTTTGGTGTATTGATTGTTGATTATTGGTTAAGGGTATTGTTTACCTTATGGGTGATAAAGCATAATGTTGATTATAAACATTTGAGACTTTAGAATTTATCTAGGAGCAAGAGAATTGCTTATTGAGTGTAGAGACACCATTCATAAGTACTATATAGTTTTATGCCACCATGTGTTTGATAAAATGCCTAAGTGAGAAAAACATGATTGTTGTTGCTAATCTGGAATCACTTTGACTTGTATTGATATAGATTAAAGTTGAAAGGGTTGGTGAATGTTGTATTATGATCAAGAGTAGGAAGTTAAGGTATGTGAGGCTAACTCTCTATGTTTGGGAATGTTATTGATTCTCCCTATAATACGTTTACGACGTTACTAATTGCCTCAGAAATATAGTTAAGCCTAGTTCCTTGAATAGTTGCAGAACTTCTATTTTCTAGCTTCGTAACTCGTTTATGACTTTCATTCTGAACGTTGTGAAATCAGTGTGTAATCAATATAGACTTCGGTTGGATGCCCACGAGTCTCAGTCTAGATTACTCAGCATGTCATAAACAGTAGAAGTTTCAATTTTCATAATCAGTTCATGAACACGTGTCTCAGTCTAGCTCTGTTCAGTATTCTAGTATCATGTATCTCAGTATGGTTCAATATTTCAGCATCATGTATTTTAGTATGATTCTCAGTTCCTGAATGATGAGAAGCTATATTTGGGCCTGAGGCCGCAGTTTATGCTTTATGCATGTTTGGACCTGAGGCCGCAGTTTATGTTTTATGCATTTTTGGACATGAGGTCGCAGTTATGTATACGTATACTTGGGCCCCAGGCCGCAGTTTTTACACACACACACACACACACACACACACACACATATATATATATATATATATATATATATA